>UXSR01000853.1:0-16073 GCA_900604375.1 Mesocestoides corti
CGCCGACGTATCACGCAACCCTCATTTGTGTAGAGTCCGGAAAATCGCCTAATAACGTCATAAAGCTCTCTAAACAAGGGTGTACGAACGTGTGTGCTCGACAATATCTTGTCTACTCGTTAAGAGGCTCGATAGGAGATTTCCGCTTGAACGGAAATCGATACACTGGATAGCATTTGCGGCACGCAACTCGAATCATTCGCTACTGCTCAGGATTTGTTGGATTGTCCCCAATTGCAGAACTCGAAAATGATTGTGGCCTCAGCATGCTGAAGTAGTATAAGCCACATTACATTGTTAGCCAATTCCTAGCTAGATATGCACATGCTAACTGTCAATAAGTAATGAGACATGATTGGGCAGCGCTCAATAAAGATTCCACAGAAATGACTGATCACAAACGACTCTTGTTTCACCAAGGCAATGGTAGGCAGCATGAAAATTCAATAATCCAGAGAAGATTACTGGGTGGATGGAGGGCAAACGAATCTGGGTATTTCCTATCTAGTTCTGTCCTACTTATGGGGATCCGAAATCGCTATTGGTTCTGCTGTTAGCTGAATCAAGCAATAAAACATTAAATGGGTGTTGTCACTTGAGTGCCAGAAAGATTTGAGAATATCATCTAAGTATGCAGAACCACACAAAGTTCTGCGCTCAAGCTTTTTATAGGAATTCTGTATGCGGACCCATTAGTTTAACGTTTTATTCCCTAGTTCAGTTTTTCCTGGTAAACACGCTTAAAAGGATGATTTTTTGTGACTGTAATCCATCAAGGATATTCTCATCAAACTGAATCCAACTCGAATCTTTTCTGGGCAATCAATTACTAACCAATCCATCGTCACGGATCGATAATCTTGTGATCATACTCCCTTATGTGAACATTGGCATGCGAATCGTCATGTGTTCAACCTATTTCATCCCAATTCACAAAAATAGACCAGTCAAGTTTCTAACGTTTCTTGATTCATGTTGTCATTTTGTTTTCCCACTGGCAGGAAATTTTGACTTAAGCAGATACGAAATCAGAGGTTCTTGTGGATGACAAGAGAAGGAAATTGGTTTTTACTCTGCGTGTTTGTTTTAAATAAACCATCCTCGCTCAGCGAAGTTGAACGCGTGTGTTGGCAGAATCCGGCCAGGCGCAGTTGTTAACCACACGGGTATTGACGTTCTACTCCAGTGATTTTAGGATGCAGTGTTGGACGCTTCGTCGTAATTCCCGCGGGCATTTCAACAAGCCTTTTGCCAGTTTTAATTAAAGCAAAAAGATTGCACTTGGAGCGCCCTGATTTTACCCAGGGAGTACTTGTGTTAACCTCTTGAGCACACTAAAGTTTTCTCGGGGTTTTTGGCTGGATTGGGTAAGCGGCTAAGCATTCCTGAAACACAGGACAAATTTACTGCCTTTTAAGTGATTTCGTCCCTATTCTGTGCACACAAATGACGCTTACTCATCATTGGGCGAGTTTTATCGCAATTCGTTATCGCGAATAGCTAGCGTTTTGCGTCTGATGCACTTCACACAGGTTCAGCTTTAGCCAATGACAGAATGTAGGCAGATACTAATGAATCCATTATTTGCGTGATAGAATGAACTAGCTCACTAGTTCAATATCCAAATGTTTTAAGTATTTGTCTTTTTTTACATGTGCTTCTTTTTATTCTACTTAAGCCTTTGACGCTCATCAACTAACGGATATATCTGCCAAATTTTAATCAATGGTTAGGAATTTGCTAAACAATGAATTGCACAACCACCCAAAAGTCTAGACACAATAAGCCAGTCAAGTTAATTTTCCGTCTAATTTGATTGGCTGTAGGCCATCATAGGTTGGATATTAAATTACTTTAAAAAGTAAAATATGTAAAATAAGCAATGCTAACTCCACTAAAGTATTAACATCAAGGTAGAAATCGAATCTAATTTCGACAGTAGAAGGATTTGTAGAGATTTGGTCTTTATTGATTTTACAAACTCGATTAACGATGATTTCAATTTTACTCGATCGATAAGTGCTTCTTGCATTTAAAATGTATAGGAAGATGCAATAGTTATTTCATAATATTTTGGATACAGTTGAGAATAGAATATCAGAAATAACCAGGACATGCGAATAGGCGCATGGAAATAATTTGAAGATAAATTGGCCTTAATAAATGTCTAAGGAACTTGAGTGTAAATGCTGGCAGCAAGGTAAAACGTGTTTAAAAAAGAGCCAAAATTTTCAATTCATAACTTGTTTCTTCTGACTACAATTATTTTTGACGCTGAAATGCTGCGTAATAAGTTGTAATACGCAAAGCAAAAGCTAGCAGACTGTGAGTGGGATGTGCTGTTCTAGGGCTATTTTCAATTACCCGGCTAATTAAATCTTTTTCTTTCTTGATAAACCTAATTATCACTGCAGCAGACCAGGAAACAATTTTGTCCGCTATTAACATTCCTTCACCTTGCATTCTCTGGGTGTGCAGCGTAAAAGCTTTCGTAATTTGAAGTTACACGAATTTTACACTTGGTTAAATATGCGAGCACACTGTTGGAGTTAAGACGATCGTTTGCTAGGAACCCAGGTTATTTTTGGCAGAGACGGTGGTTTTCGGCTGACGTGACTGTCTGAGAATTTACTGCCACCATTGGTCCACGTTAAACCCAAACGATCTCCACCAAACGTTTGGTTAGGGTTTGGGTTTATAACAGTTGCCTTAATTATTGAATTGGCATAATTTAAACAAAGCAAGGTCCCTTCAAGAAATACACACATTTCCTTAGTAAACGTTTAAATTATAAACGTATTTGGGCTACCTTTAGAACATATTACTTAAATACGCGGATAGTAGCGTGCAAGCAGCAAACTACTCTGGTTGTTCAAACTAAACTTTATCTGGAATGATTGAAATCCAATGAATACAAGTTCGTGTCCTTTCCAAACAATTCGTCAGTGCTCATTTTATAGTTGGATTGTTGCCAATGGCAACCATCGTAAGCACGTGCTCTCAGCATGATGAATCAATATAAACCAACTCGAAAGCTAACTTGCATCAAAAATAGATTAGGCTGTCAATTTGAGGGGATCAAAATTGTGGTGCAGTATGAACCGATTCCAAACAACCAATGCAGGTGTTTATTGCCAGCAAGAATTGCGGCTTGATTAGGCATGATTCAACGAAGAGCATTCAGAATCGGCAAATCGGAAAGAATTTACGTCACGCCAAGGTAAAACAATGTCTTGGGGAAGATTGCTCTTATAGACCATCATTTGATCAAAATTTAAAATCGATTTTGTAGGATCAGACTTCCGTTAAAGATGACGGCGATCAACATTCGTACGTTTTTCACTTGTCCGTAAGCGGAAAAATCCCCAAAGTATCGCAATAGATCACTATCCGTAACACGTAATTTTCAGCCCTAACTGTGACTGCATATATGCTTGCAGATATACGCTATAGGTTAGAACCACGAATTTTATGACAAATTTAATTGTAATTTTTAATCGTATTTTTGGAAAGACTTGTCTTTTAAATTTTTGCAATTTGGAGTCAAAAGACTACTACTTAATTTGAGCAAAAAGTAATCGAAATGTGTGTGTTTTTGACTAGAATTAAAAAGCACTTTGAAAGCAATTGCTCAACAGCGGTACTAGGGGGAGATTGTCAATTGTCGAGCCAGTTTTCTTTTTTTACTTTTCAACTAGCAAAAAGCCACCTCATAGAGTGCAACACGGAAATCGTAAACCGTCGTTTCACTTTAAAATTTAATAAATCTTCGGCTTTATTGCTATCGCGGCAATCAAATGCAGTCTGGTTGATTTCTTAACGTCCTCAAAATTTAATTACAGTTATCTTAGGCTAGACATCAACAGAGTAGAATTTTAAGGCTTCAGCCACTATGTTCTGGCAGTTGCCAGTCATGTTTGAGGCTTCATTTTGCCTCGAGTTACCAAAATAGTTGAATAATTTACTGGTTTAAAGCGAGAAGGTGGTTGCACGCGAAAAGCTTTGCACTATTTATGAGGTTCTTGAAGGTGAGAAGTTTAACAGACGAAAATTGCAAATTCAAACGAGCCACGGCGAGAAAGTCTCCAGGGAAACGCGTTTTGTTTAAATATGCATTAAGAGGCTGTTTTGTTGAGACAATGCAAGTTAGCATCAAATTCTTGTGTTCAAATCGCCTGTTAGCAAAACAGCCAAATTAAGGTACATTTACACAATTCGAGTTGAACCAATGACAGATCAAAAAGTGTTTTAATTGGCTCCATGTTAACAAGTGAATTTTCGCACGATTTTATGGCCTAACGAACAAATCTGAAACCAGTCATGTCTAAGCCAATCGCCCTGCAGTATTAGCGTACACTAATTCGCAAAATCCATCACCATTACAGAGTAAAAAGCTTTACAGACGTCAGTGTCCTGTGTTTAAGCAGACTAGTTTTAAATTTATTGATAAAATTAAACAAAACCAAGTGCATAGTTAACTGTTTAAGGGAATGACTAATCACCAAGAATTTTCTATTTCTTAAATTAATGTTAACTTGTTCTACTGGTTTGGCTTGTTGTTTAATGAAATGATTTCTAAGATCTGCAATCTGATCCAAGCCAAACACTAGCATTTAACACCTAATTGTGTTTTCACACTTGTCCATTATTTGTGAAATACGCAGACTGTCAAAAATTTGATAAATTCATGTTAAAAAATACGATGGATTCAAGCAACACCTAGACCCTGGTTGCTTCTGCACTGATTGTCTTAACTGTGTACTATCATTTACACAATACCAGCTTCAGATATCTTTTTAATTGGCTAAGCTCATTGATTGTTTTTTAGTCCATTTCATTACCTTACTCATTTCATTTTAAAGACGAGAACCATTTGAAATTCCGCCAATGGAATGATTCCACGGCTTTGGTTTGCATTTTCTGCTTAATCACGAAGCACTGCAAATTCCATTCACACAATCTGTTGCTGCTTCTTTGTTTGCTTCTTCAATGCATGGGAAGGTGTATTTTCGCATCATTTAAATTCTGACCATGTTACTTCACCACCTTAATTCAAATTCATAACGTGGGCCTTTACGGTAATACCTTCACTTATCAGTTAAAGGAAGATGCAAATTGGGTTGTTAGAAGTGTTTCTACTTGCTCGTTCAAAAAGATATCGGCACTTTCCTGTTCTTAGTATCAGTTGTTCGATAGTCTGTTGAACGTAACCCCGCTTATTGACGGGAAAATCCACGATATTATTGAAGGTTTATGATGGTTGAAATTTGATTTCTGCGAACCCGCCACCGCCCGCCCTCCCCACGAGGCAGATCAGGTTCGTGCGCTGGTGCACGTGACGGCCAGGGAAGGTGAACACCGTTCAGGAGTGCCACGTGTGCGCGCGTGCCTCTTTTGGGAGCTGTGCTCACCGCCTGTCCGTCTCACGCTCTGCAGCTCCAGTGCTTCTGTGGCGGTGCGCGCACGTCCTGGCCAATGGCCGCGCACCGGGGCGAATTCGCCCAGCTGCGTGATGAGGCTACCGCTTCTGCTGCTGCTGCTGCTGCTGCTGCTCAAACGGACGTTCTGCGGCTGGTTGAGCGTGGGCACGTCGTGTGGTTGCGTGAGTCTCCTCTCTTCCCTGGTCACACAACTTCTTTTCTGCGTTTCCAGAGCAACTGCCTCCACCGCGGCCTCTCGACTTGGTAATTGGGCCTTTGTGTACCCTTTAAAGAATCATCTTATTAATTACTTAGGTTTTTAAGTCGTGTGAATGTTGTGTTGTACGAGCTTTTGCATTGGCCAGCAATTCTCCATTCAAATTTTTTCCCTTTTAAGTCACAACACCTCCAAATCATAGCTGCTTGTTGAGTGATTATCAATTTCGTTTTCTAAAAATTCAAATATTGCGAAATGAGAAAAGGATTTTGAACTGGGGCAAATCGAGGTGTTGTGGAACAGTTTCCAAATTCTTCAAATATACAATTCATCGTCCAATGGAATCGATTTGAAGTAAAACAGCTAGAATTCTCTAGTACGCATAAAGGAACTCTTGAGCGCGGCAGCATTAATGAGAAGATATTTGTTATCACTAAATCGTCGACATTTGCAACACAATTTCATCCTTTTCCGAATGAACATCTCGGTGTTGTGATGGCTGTCGTAAACTTACCCATTTTCCTTTAGCTACTACTGTTAACCCTCGACAAATAAGTGCAAAATTTTCTTACACTGGAAGAAAATTAATGGGAAATTGTATCGAAGAAACACACATGCAGATTTGGTGACGTAAAAGTGATTTTTGCGTGTGATATCATTATTAGACTGGCTGTTATGGGGCAATTCTTGTCTGTCTACAATTCGGAAGATGGTTTATTCAGGATCGGTCAGATGATTGTTATGGTTGAATAAGTATTTGTGGCACATTATTTTTTTTCGTAAATGCTCTATTAACTGGACACAGTTTGTTTAAAACAGACGTTTTTATTTTAGCTGAGTCGTGTTTTGCGCTAGATGCCAACTTAACACGGCTCCTCATATTACCCAAAGATTTAATGTAAAGCATACACTCAGAATGGCCAACTTAGTGAATTTTGATTGGTTGAGGACAATTACCCTGTGTCTGCCCTTACTCAGCTGGTAGGTGGAGTAAGGCTGCATTAGGCAATCGTTCATCTTCCAAAACACGTTGAGCATAAACGGCACACAATGAAGCTCATTATCTGGGCGGAAAAAATGTAAGTTGTACGAGTGGATTCTTGCATGTACAACGGTGACACAGGTCACGTTAGGGCTTGCGGTGGATTACTCATGACTGGTAATGACGTCGAAATGTTGATCCCAATAACTACCAAGCAGAGGGATTCAAGGAGACAAAATTTCTGACAGTTTATCATGCATTTTCTTGACAAATACATCCTCTTGGCGCCAATCCTTATTTAAATTGAGAACTTTTCAAATTAAGGCGGGTAAATGAACTCCAATTAATTTTAACAAATACGAATAGATGGAACAAACGTAATTACCACCAATCAATGTCGTGTCTCCCTTACAAAATAGTGGTTTTCATTTTGAAAATTGGTTGTAGGATTTCGCACAAAAATCTCCCGCTGTGTCCGTCATTTTTTTTTGAATAATTGCAGTGCGGTTGCATTTGGACCATCGAACCTTGCTAATTTCAATGACGCCCAGTTATATTAGGCTAGTAAATCATATAACTTGGTTAGCAACGTACTACTTAAATAAGCTTGCAGCTGCTTAACCTCAAGAGCGTAACGGTACCTAGGAGGAGTTCTAGTAGTAATTTTTTTTATTTTTTAGTCATGCCACCATAAGCATAGTTTGTATTTAATTTGCTCAGCAATTTATTCTGGAATGTCAAACAATGATTCAGCGATGTTTCCATTTTTCGTTGTTTTAAAGTGACCTGAGTTGTCACTGCGTGGGCTAAAATGTCTCACCTTTGGTCCGCTGCGTTTCGCCTTTCGCTTAACGATTGGTCGTCACATTACTCACTAATCACCAAGCGGTAAGCTCACATTTCTTTGGGCTTTTACGATCACGTTAATTCTGAAACCTCCTCGATGTTAAAATCGAAAAGGAAGTAAGATTCAGAAAAAAAATTATTGGCATTACCGATCGCTTTTCCCGAATCGTCTAGCCTTTGTCTACTCGTAAACCTTCGTCCTGTTTTTGGAGTAAACGAGATGGAGCAAAGAGCGTGCCTGATGGCAAAGACTTACATTCGGCCAAAATTTTGCCTCCGCCTCCAACTGGCCATACTACAAACGGCTACCCTCCCCTCCGCCCTCCCCCGGTGTGTGTGTGTGTGTGTGTGCGTGTGACTAAAGCGAGTCCGGCGTTCGCAGAATGAGGAAGTGGGCATACAGCATCGGACCGCCACGTGCTGTTTCTGCAGGCAGCAGCACGTGCGCACGCACGAAGGACGCACTCACTGCGTCAAAAATCGATGAATCGCTTCGTGGGACTGCCGTGGGCAGGTGTGTCTGGCGCGCGTAGCCGGCTTGAGTGGGGTGGTCGCATATTTCATCTTTTGCGTGTGTGTGTGTGTGCACGTGGGGGTAAGCTTTTGGCAATCGTAGGAGGGGGTTGGGCGTTGTGCACTAGGCCTGCTACCACGCTCCCATCTGCCCCCCTCACGAATGCGCAGCTTGTGGCAACCATCTCCTCTTACCTTATATCGATCCCTTTAACCCCAACGTTCTCCACTTAGCGGACACCATTGAGTTGATCTCAACGAAGTCCTGTCTCTCTAGCATGTGGAAAATGCCATGCTGTTTTTTATTGAAGTATGAAAAGCTCGAAAGATCTTCATCAGCGTAGCTTGGAACGCTAACCTAACGAGTCGGTCAGACTTTCAAGCGGTTTCGGCTGTGTGGGCCTCCTCAGACGTCTACTTGCTTCCTTACCCTTCGATGAATTCTACTGGAGATATCTTTCTTCCTGTGATTGGCTAAAAAGGACAATTTTTTTAAGGTACAGCACCCCATTTCAAGGTGCGTGCTCAGCAAATTTGTTTTATCGAAGTGTAGCCAGTTGAGTAAATTTTGATTGGCTATGGCTGGTAAGCAAGCGCCTTGTGCACTAGCCTCACGTAGTTAAAATCGACGCTTTAGAGGATGCAATTACCCCTGTGAATGCGCACTCAAACCCACCCCCTAGCAAGTTACGCATGAATGCCTCCTCTGTACTCGATGACTCATCATGCCCATTGGTTGGCCGCATGTCCCATCACAGGTAGGCGGGAATTGGCGAGGCCAAACAGGCTTTGTCTGTTCCGGCTTAAAACCCGCCAGAAAGCCAAAATGACGATGGATTTTCGAGGTCACTAGGCACGAGGACAGCTTAAAATAGGACCTGAGATCCACTAAAGAAACAGCCCACTAGCCATGCGTAATAAACTTTTACCTTTTAGTTTCTATTCTAGTGGTAAAAGATTTATCTATCAACGGGTCCTACCAGTTGCGCTGTCTGAGGACGAGGAACGAAGACATTTGGGTGTAATTTGGTAAGTTGGTTTGTCAAAATTTAGAAATCTGTGATTTTCAGCACGTGAAATGGCGTTTATCCGCGTGACTTTAATTCGAACCGGAAATAAGGCACGCGGTGAATGCCAAGCCCGTTGCTCCATTCATCATTTGTGCCGCTTTTTTCTGTACTTGCTTTTTTTTAAAGAAAACTATCACACCAACAAAATACCTCGTGCTAGCGAGATCTGGTGTGTAAGGCGATCACGCGAGCATTCTAGCCAATCATGAGCGAACACGATATCAGTCGAAATCCTAAAATTCACTTCAAGTATCAATGTGCGTTCGTTAGTGGATTGGTGCCTTGTTTTACTATACATCTGATCTCCTGACGACGCAATAAACGACTGCGGCTCCGTGGTTTCTGTCTGATTTCGTTTTTAAGCGCCTCGCGCTCTGTTTTGCCAAAGCAAACATCTTTACCTTCACTTTCTAATACGCAAATGGCCTAATTGCTTGCATTGCTAATAAATAATCTCGTGTTTACTGCTAAATAATGTGCATTACTCAGAAACAACACAATCTGACAGCGAAATGTCGAGTTTCAGGCTGTAGAAAGTTGTTTCATTTGATTATCTTAGCCTCACAATCCCCCGATGGTCACATTTAAGGAAATTTGGAAAAGTTTACCAAACGCTGTATTAAAGATCTGCATAATCTGTGTCAGAAATACATGCAAAACGACGAGGGAACCATCTCAAAACGAATTTAGACTACCAGGAAAAAAATCCTTTTGGTAAGAATCGGAATGGATCCCGCTAACTTTAAGGAATGCTCCGTTTGCCTTTTTTAACTGCTGGAATCAAATTTCTGCTGGTTGAATTAATTATGCAAATTTCCTTCCGTCCATAAAATTTCCAGCATCCGTTTGTTAATGCACGACCATTTTCATACGCCACAGGCAACCAATTAAAACCCAGGCGCAAACGCAGAGGCAGAGAAAGTCGGCGATGCTAAAAATAGCAATTTAGCGTCAAGAGAACTAGTTCACCAGTTAAATGTTATTCTATATTTATCCGTTGTTTTAATTCCGATTCTCATCGAGTGCCACCTACAACCTACATGTTGTTCCCATGGAAACGCAAGTTGAACTTGTTATGCACGCATTTGATGTAGGAGTTTGCTGTTTGTTTCATTGGATAAAAACTCATGCGCTGTTAAGTGTTCTAATTCGTGTTTATTTGACAGCGGAAGTCTTGTTGTCAACTGTCATTGTTTACAAATGGATTCAACTCTTAGACAAACAATTCTGCCTCATTCCTTGGGTTAATCCCTAAGCTTGCATAAATTACGCATTGTTGAATGCAAAGCTGTTTACTAAGGTAGCAATACAATCTAATCTTCCTTGTGGCGGAGGGGTGGGGCAAAGTAGATATTTTAATACATCTTCAGATGTACTTTAATAATTGATAATTCTTCTACCAAAATAACCATAAGGCAAAAAAGTACAAAGTAGGAAGCCTTGGCTACGCATGGCGGCAAGCACCTGTCAGCTTGACAACGAAATCGGTTCCATAATTTTTAATTATTTTCCACCAAAAAGTATGAATTCTGTTCAAGTCTTTAAATAGTGAAGGTAACCCAAACCTTGAATTGAACATATAGCATATCGTTATTTCGCTGAGCGCCCCTTATGATTCGTGCTCAAGAATCATTTCAGGTCCCTTGTTTACGTGTACTTTTTATTGCCATAGCGCTTATTTTTTAAGATAACACGTGTTTATTGCAGAAATTTCTTAAGCATTTTCATTTCATTTCGAAGCAAAGCCTGCGTACTTTATCATCGGCTAAAAAGTTTTGTAGATAGTTCTTGTTTACACAAAGTAATCAAAAAACTGATGATTCTGGGTTTGCCAATCTGCTGTGAGATTGGAAATCTTGGTGACCAAGGTAAAATCAAATTAAAACAATAGAATTCATAATCAGATAGTGACAATCTCCCGACATTTCACAAAGCTTTATGGCTGAAGGTATTTTGCAGAAAATGAAGCAGATAAACATATAAAGGAGGAAATTCGCATTAATTCCCTAAGTATTATCACTGTCTGCTGATCAGCACGTGGCATGGTGTTTTAATGGTGAAAAATGATGATGCCTCTTAGATTAACCGTATTTGCACGTTTTGCGTAGATTTTCTCCACAATTTCTAAGACAAGTCAAATTTTAGGATGTAATTTAACACCGCGAACAATCTCATCGATAAGTGTTCACGATTGAATGGCTAAAATGGAGCACTTGTTTCTGGATTTTTCATCAATGCGTTCAGATGTCGTCATCTGTCAGTTGTGCTTTCCTAAGCAGGTAAATTTTGTTTTTATCATTTACAAATTTCCACTGTAAGGTTAATCTGTTCCAATGATTAACCTGATATTTGTTAAACACTAACAAACGGAGTCGCAATCGAACGAAGTCACCTGAAGCAAGAAGAAAAAAATTATAACACCTACAAGTCTTGTGGCGTTTGAAGAATTGAGTGCACAAATAGCGCGAAAGGCGCAATTCTCACAGCCAAATCAAATTCCTCCGATCGATTAAAGGCTCTTGATTACTGGTGTCATGCTCAACCAATAAGAGTGCAGAATAACGTAATAGGAGCCACTGAGGTTAGTATACTCAACACCGGCTTTACAGGCAAATGGAAGCGTGTAGGTGCTATCCTAAACCAATTAACGCCTCTTAATATACACTTGATAAGCCAGAAAGTTAAAGCAACTGAGATGATTTATTGAGGACCACTGCTCTGCAGGTGATCAAATTCAAAGTGTCGCCCAGTGAGGGATGGAAATTAAAACAACTAGGTAAACAGGCTTAACATGGTAAAGGCTGCAGTGGTTATATTTGTTTTGTAAGAGCAACCTTAATTAGGGAAGATCACTGTGTTGTCATAAATGACAATATTTTTATTCCATTTCGCATTCAGGAGAATTATTTACAATAAGCAGGCTGTGTAGATAAAATCTTTTGCAACCATGCACGTTTGAACATTTGGCTGCCATTCAACGTAGGGTAGAAAGTAAAATGCATTCGCAAAGATTGTTAATCCACTTCGCCTGACAATTATCGGCTAGATTAGGAACCTTTTTTGTTATAAAATTGATTAACTGTGTAATCTTTTTGCAAACCTTTTGGGGAAGAAGAGCACGTTTTCTGCTAGTGAATTTCATTAGTTGGAGGCAGTTACGTTAGTTTAGCATAAACCCATTTTAAATACAGCCTTTGCCGATAATCCATGAAAAGGGATTTTTAAACTAAAATTACTTGGAGTCGATGTACTTGATGCTGATAACAAGCAGTGCATGATAGGTATTACTTGTCACATTATTAAAGTGCGTAGCACTGGACTAAATAAGGTTAATATATGGAAGTCAAATTTAGTTTTTAACAGAGTTAATTTGAAAGCAAGCTCTTTCCTCCAAAAATGGCCATTAGACCTTTAAAACTTCTAATTAGTCGATGGTATTGACCTTCTAAAAGCGATTACAACACAGTCCAAATTAGGATTTACCTTAGCTCGAAAGCGTGAAAAGTAGGTCAGCGGAAGGCCTTTCACTCTTGCATGCTTGTGAATTTGACGACCGAACCTGAGGTGGCGTTTTGCACTCAGTCGTGAAGCATGCAGGTGACTTTGTGCCCAATTTAGTTAAAACCAGTCGGAAAACAGAGCAACTTGCACACAAAATACCAAAGGGCATGTAGCATTAGAATAGTTGCCCCGTTTAGGTTGGACGTTAAGTAAGGTGAACGATTCATACACATCATGGCAGCCTCAAAATCACCAAGTTAGCTGATTTGGTAAAATAGTTTGTTTAAATCTTGGGGTGCTTTGTGGTTAGGCGTTTTAACTGACGAGAAATTTCATTTTGAGATTATCAGTGAATTTTGGACCAAGTTGTGAACTTACTAAGAAACTGCATTCAAACTATCAGTATGTTTGTGGAAAAGTATACTAGAACTCATGTTTTCTTCTTACGGTGGACTAGTATATAACAGACATTTCTTGCTTCGTGAAACTTTTTTCGCTTGAGAAGTTAGCAAATTTGGCAAAAAATAGAGCCTGAAGGAAAACTAGTTGTGTTGATGGTGTAGATTTTATGCAAACACGCACACACGTGTCTCCTTCGTGCATTCTTAATGACTTGTAAGGGCTTGTGACAAAACAGCCACACGACAATTTTTCGTCCCGGTTTGAAACTAACTTAACTGTTTCATGATTTTCTTCGTATTGTTAGCCAACACAATTAAACAAACAATGTTGTTTCTAGTTGATGTGCAATAATAGTTGCTTTATAGGTGCGGTTTGAGAAAAGTGAGTTTCGAATCAGCGCACATTCTTACGTCGGAGTTTAGAGGAGCCGTATTTTAAGAAACGACGTTGTAACAGTAGTAAGTTATATTAAAACCATATACCACGGTGATGCTTAATGAACTAAATATTCATTTTTCTAAAATGGGTAATAAATCCAAGAACGCCACATTGACATATCGCAGGAAATTGTAAAACGAGGAAATCTAGGGTAGACATCTTGAAAAGTTGCTATCTTGCGTGACATTGGTCAAATGATTACACGAACTGACAAAACCTGAAAGGTGACGAAGGAGCAAGTGGACAGGCGTTGCGTCATTTAGAGATATATTAATTTTAGATGATCACTTTTAGATATCAAGAAAACGTTGGCATCAGTGTAATAATCTAAAAAACACCGTCATTTCATTTTGAATTTAGACAAAGGTGCTAGGCAAGGCAACGATTTGGAGGATTTAATGTTAACACAAATTAAAAACAGCATTTTTTGCCTGATCGGCAGACCACAAAGCAGCAGCCTAAATTGAGCAGAATGGCCACACAACAATGTAAATAAATGTAGTTTTAAGTAAGGTACCTTTAATGCAACATTAAGCCTGTTGCAAGTAAATAATTTAATGTTGTATGTGTTGGCTGGGAGGCATAGCGACCGCCCTACGGAATCAGAACGTAACAAAACGAAAAAAGACAGAAATTGATAATCATTGCGCAGACTTGAATATGGTTTGGTAGTTTAGATAAAGAAACAGTTGTGGAGTGTTTTTTCACTATGCGTTTAGTTATGATGGATGTTACCTATCATGCAAAATAAACAAGCAGATAAACCGTAAAAAATGCGCCACTGTTGTCCTGAAGAGAGGTCTTTAACCCAAGAAATAAATCAGAAGTCGAGATAGTCTAGTAGAATAGATAAACACAATTACAAACAGAACTTCAGATACAGAAAAACATGATAGAATGGAACATACAGGGTAAATCGATAATACTTATCGTGCTTTTAATTATTGAAATATGAGGAAAAACGCTCAAACTCGGAAGATTTTTTTCAAGGTGCGAGAAGTCATCTTTCAATATTAACGTAAAGGGCTCTCAACGAAAAATATAACCTCAACTATATCAAGGAGCAAATTGTGTGAATACAGTGATACCGCCTTAAATGTCTGCTCGGTACGCCACGAAAACCAAACGAACGTAAGATGGGTAATACCAGGTGTGCTTATACAAAATTAGTACATTACATATAGTAAAGGCAAGTGATTAATATTAAATGGCTAATGCTAGATGACGAATGATTTAATCGCATTTTAAAGAGTCATTTAAAAAGGCAGACATTAATTATATTACAAATTAATGTATATTTGGCGATCAACCGAATAACCAAGACAAATAATCCCGAGCACAAATTTTAGCCTTGTGCATTCGATTTAAAAGGGCACTGCCTAAGTGCATATTGCGCATAAATTGCATTTCATTTTTAGACTAGCTGATTAAAAATGTTCTCGAAGTTGCAAAAACATCGTCAGCACTTCAAGTGGCCCATTAGTACTCTTGCACCATTACTAAATCCTGCTGTCGTACCTTCCATAAAACTGGGAATCACAAGGTTGTGAGCAACGAAAAACATAAATTTATAGTCTAGTTGCCTAAACATGCAATATCTCTTTAAGTTCCAGTTAAAATTAGTATAGCAATTGCCCATTTTATGTGTACATGGACATAGAAATTAGATACGTCAAGGCCAATTGTAGCGATGCGCGACATCTGGTCTACGGGCATAAAGGGCCATCGACATCCGGCGTCATGCTGACTCGACAAAGGTTTTGCTACTTAGAAGCAATTTCTGATCTGAAATACGAGACAAAGAACAAAAAGACGCCACACTATCATAGCCGCAAGGAATACGAAAATTTATTGAAGACGTGAAATTTAATCACCTAAGTCATTTACGTAAACAGTTTTGCTATAATCCGACAATGGAACATGTAAGGCATCAATTTTGCACAAGGAAGCAAACTGACAATCGGAACGACAATCTTTAAAAATGCATGGGTTGAGCATTATTAGACATCAAAAAATCTTAAAAAACATTTGTTCTGTAGATTTACTAGTTTGCGCAAAAAAATGAGTTATGATATCGAATTTGGAAATAGTAGGATGAAGTATTAAAGAGCCTTTTGTTAGCGTATTCCACTAATGGGATTCTTTGGCGCAGGCGCCCACTTCAACAACCTAGTTTCACGTCATTCCGCGTTTTTTTTCAACAGGAATCAAGATCATATTCCTGTTAACTACTCTATAGATATTCATATACTGATTTCGGCTTTTAGAACGGATATTAACACAAGGTTTGTAGATAGATACAACTTAAAAATTCCATGTAGTTAGGTTTATTCACATCTGAGTTAGGAAACGACTAAAGTATTATGCCTTCAGTCAGTCCACTGAACGCCCACAATATGCAGAATCACGTTAAACATGCTCTTACTGACTTTATGAAGCTTGAGAAAATAGGAGAAGGTTTGTTTTTGTGAAGTAACATCTTTTTAGGCACCTACGGGGTTGTGTACAAATGTCGTAGTAGATTAACGAACCGGGATATGGCCCTTAAGAAGATTCGACTCGAAAATGGGGACGAAGGTGTGCCGTCAACAGCAATCCGTGAGGTTGCTCTCCTTAAAGAGCTTCAGCACCCCAATATTGTCAGGTGATGGATATTTACGCAACTAATGTTTCCTAGTTTGGAG
>UXSR01000854.1:0-16045 GCA_900604375.1 Mesocestoides corti
GGGCACATTTTTATCAGCCTAGCTTCCACAAATCGCTTCACTAGAAATCGGTGGATTCAAATTCAGTAAACCAGGAATGGCCTCATTAGTGACGCCAGAAGGTAGTCCAGTAGACCGTCGTGGACCCAAGTAAAATCACTGATTTGAAATCGACTTATTTGATCCGTTGCTGCATTTCGACCAGCAGAACGATCGAAGCAAACGTCTCGGTGACTCTTTTAGCTGCATGGCTTCCCAGTTTCAATTTTAACCCGCCACAGAATGAAGCATCAGTACACTTATAACTTCATGCGTTTGTTGTCATTACATATTTAAAGACGAGGTTGGTAAGATTTAATTTAAACTTTTGTGCTTCTCTCAATGATGAGTTTGTTGGGAGTCAAATTAATGTCCTGTCAACCTACCTTTGTACATTAATTCTGTCCATTAAAATGAATTGTTTGATATGGTTAATAGACTAGAGCGCGTAATAAACAGTCAATGGATATAAACAAAGAAATGAGCCGAATGTTTGTAATCACGCTACTTAACGCACCCATAACCATCATCATTAAGAATAACAAGTAAAAATGTTCGGCGTGTCAAAATTCAGGGGAAGATTGGAGAGAGGGATTAAAGAGAAGAGAATCACACTTCTAGGATTAATGACTTTATTATCTTAAATGTAGCCACATTAACACTAATTCACTCGTACAGTAAAATACATGCTTTTACATAGTCAACCAGTTAAACTGCGTTAGATTTAATGGCATCTGCTTTAGAAAAAGCAATCAGCGTTCATCTGTTTCATTAGCGAAAATATTTAAATATGAAGTTTGGAAATTGATTGATTGTTTATCCAGCAGCCATGGTCACATTCTACGTTAAATGGTTTATTCACTAACAAATAAACAGATATCGGAATCAGCTAATGAAGCACGCAGTGAAATGCTAAAATTTGATGATAATAATAATAATAATGGCAGAACGAAATAGAAAGCACAAGTGAATAGACTAATTAATTGTTGAGCTGGCAATTTGACTCAAGTGGGTTTCAAAGCTGAACTTTTGCCTTTCTTAACAAAGCTGGTCTGATATTTGCTTGTTATCTTCGTTGCAGTTACGTTTACTTCATGTTCACATAGCTACACTGCACGAAGCGGGCATTTACGTTGTGTTGCTGTGATACGTTTTTATTACATGCCTTATTTTTGCGTTGTACCATTACATTTGTGGTTGTTACGAGAAAAACCTATCCTTTCGTGGAAGAAAACCGGCATGTCCTCTAAATAGAAGGATAAAATACCGATTTAATGGGACAAGAGACGTCTGTCGCCTTAAGGTGGCTCATTTTTATTTTACGACATTATTAAGTGTTTAGAACTCTTAGGCCCGTCAAAGTATTTGGCCAACTGCAAAATATAATAAGAATATCCTATACATAAAATTTACTTAAACAACCATGAAAAGAGAATATTCAGTGCAAATGTTTATTCCTAAGATTGTTTTAGAATCGAATTTTGCTGTCTAGGATGTGATCCCTAATTTGATTGCCCCACTCATCAAAAAGACGAACCAAACAGCATGCAATCCAAAAAAATGTAACGATTTTTGCATTTCTCAGTTTTTTACACGTCTTAAATGCTCTCATAATTAATTCACTTTAAAAAAGAATCAAATAACTAAATAGGCCTCATTCGGTTAAAAATGTTCACCCTTATGATCTCGCCAGTTTGCTTTTATTTACGCATTTACGCTGGAAGCCAACGAACCATGAGCCCAAGGGACACACGCAGCAACCATAACTCCTTCTCTGAGCTCTGAATCAGCAAAACAGTCATTAAGAGTAAGCTAATTCAGTTGCTGTGTAGCGACTTAAATCTCTCCATATAAATCTCTTCTGTTTCCTCTGCAAAGGCTACAAACCGATAGGGCGTCCTTGGTACCATCATGGCTGCGCCCTTGTCATCTTGTAAAGGGACCGCGGAAATAGGTCCCAGTACACTTTTGCTCACTTACACTTAAATACTCGTTTTTATTGAATTTGTAATGCCTCTTAATCGGGACGATGACTATCCAAATCATTCAAAGCGATATAGGTAAGTTTATATGTCCTTTTCAGGTCTTGGCCACATTTATTTACTTATTGTATAAAATGAAAGCCGTGCCATATTGAGTTAGTCCACAAACGTGACTACTGATGCATGCAGACATTAATTAAGGTCCACAGCAACACCGGAAATGCAACGAATTTGTCCCTCTCATGTCCTTCAAAAAACATTTTCTAGACTCGTACTTCTTCGATTTACTTAATATTTCGTGTCTCGTACCGCATCAGAGCTCGTTGTATTGCTCAAAGAAGACCGCAACCTGGTTGCGTTTTATTGTTTTCGGATACCTAACGTAGTGCATGGCTAATAGTTATTTCTAATCGCTACAATCTGGGTGAATGGCCAAACGGGTAAAGCAGACAGCTGTGGAGGCGTGTGTTAACGGATGGTCTTGCATAGCTACTGAAAAGAGGAGAGTACTGTGTCGAAGTATGCAACACAGCACGATTCACTACAAGTCTGTTACATTTGTGATCCCTTTATTAATCAACCGTGCAACCAGGACGCTTCAATGCAGAATAACCGCTGCCGATTTTCTTTTTTACTATATTCACCACGCTGATGCGACCTCCACCTTCCATACGATTAATCCTTGTAGCAGATCCCTCTCTCATCCATCTTCCAACTGATAGAGATTGCTCTACAAGTCACTTTTCGTGTGTTGCGTAAATGTTACCTTGAATGTCCTCCCAGGCCCGAAGCTGACAACGAGGAGGAGGTCGGAGCATCGACGTTTGCGCAGGAACTCATGATGGTTGCCTCGGATGAAACAAGTGATGCCGATGATGATGATGATGGTGGTGATGACAGTACCTGGTCAAGACCCGCGCTTCCACCTGTAAATGCGGCGAATGACAAAATACTCTTCCAGTTATTCCACCTTGACTTCTACGAGGTTCGTTTTGTTTAAAATCTCATCAGTTGCGGCACTAAGTTCCTTGCGGGTTTTGCAGTCCCTCTTACGTCTTAAGTGCAAAGGATTTTACAAACTTGAGACTCTTTTAAATTGCTCATTTCTGTAAGGCGGTATCTGAGTACGCCCGTAACATTTTGGAGGAATCAAAAGAATTAATTGTTTGTTTTACATAAAGACTTTCCTCTGGCAATAGTGCAGACTCAGTTCTAGGTGTCTGATTAGCTTCGGGTGTAAAACAACGTCATTTTAGCGATAAAATTGTTTTCTTTTTACGTGTCTTGTCACAAACCCGCTACAAATTGCTTGTATTTGGTGTAGGGTGACAGATTGCTTGAAATGCCAGGGCCAGAACGCAGCCCTGTTCCAATTATCCGTATTTACGGTGCCACGGAGAGTGGAAACAGCGTGGTAGCCCACGTTCACGGCTTCGCGCCCTACTTTTACGCGTCCGCGCCGCCAAGCCTCACGCCGGAGCACCTTGAGAAGTTCCGTCGAGCACTCAATCTGGCTCTTCACCGTGAGCTCAGGGAAGATGGGACTAGGGGGCTTCAATACTTAGTCGTGGCGGTGGCGTTGGAAGAGAAGGAAAGTAAGCAAGCAAATGGATTCAATGGAACTGTCCGGAATGTGCTTGCGGCGCAGGTGGGGCTATTGTGGTTTGGATGCACGTTAGAACTGCTATATAGACGCCTGCGGTGGAAAATTGACACAACCGTCTACTGGATGTTTTGCAGAACCCTGCGTTCTGTGGAAGTGATTGTACACCGATTCTAGGAATCGGGATGGTCCACCTTTGTTACTTTTGACGTCCAAGTATTGCTGAAATGATGCGTAGGACAGAAGCAACGTCACTACATCTTCACCGACGTGGTCTGTTTCCTGATGTTCACAACCGGAAGGGTCCACGGACAAGATCAAAATGGAAATAAATTCCCGGATTAGTCTTTTATTATTACCGAAAGTGTAAAATATATCCGAGTTAGTTAAACCCTGGCGCAACGCAATCCTACATCAGTAGCACCTGTAGAAAAAAATGTTGGCATGCTAAAATCTGTTTTACACCAATCATTCTTAGCCATCGTCGGATTTCACAACCAAGTCAAATCCAAGTTCATTCGAATCACCCTAGCGCTTCCCAAATTCGTGCCTACCGCAAGACGCCTTTTGGAAGGTGGTTTCATTTTCAGTGCCGCCCAAACACACGTGAGTACCCCATAATTCCCCGACTCTGCACGTTTGTTTGTCCACTCACATAGACTTTTTTCTCCATCTAGTCGTACGCCGTTTTCGAGGCTAATGTCGATTTTGTGACTCGATTCATGGTCGATGCTGATCTGACTGGAGGCTCCTGGATTGAGCTACCCGCTACCAAGTACCTTGTTCGTCGTTTACCGCCGTCGCGAAAAACCACGTGTCAGTTGGAGGTCGACGTGGCGTACAATGATGTGTCGACCCACGCCACCAGCGGCGAATGGTCCAAAATTGCACCAATCAGAGTCCTCAGCTTCGACATCCTGTGTGCCAGTCAAAATGGTGCGTGTGTGTTTTATAGTGTCTGTATCTTTGGAAGAGCTCTAATTGGCTAGATTACTATGTCTTAAATGCAGCTAAGTGGGTTGTTTCTTGTGACACACCTGCTTGATTTTTCTTTCGTTAAGGTGACTCTCCTATTCCGGAGCACGATGCTGTCATCCAGATCGCGAGCGTGGTGAAAAATTATGGCGAGTCTAGACCGTTCATTCGAAATGTGTTCACTCTTGGCAGTTGTATACCCGTTTTTGGCTCGGACGTCATTTGCTGTGCTACTGAAGCGGAGATGCTTAAGGTGAGTCGAACTAGCCAATAGCTGTGAACCTTAAAAGTATCCTATGGACTTTTGAACCAATAACAACTCGACGAGAGTGTGGGCCAATGAATGAGCCTCTTCGCTATCATTGGTCGAAAGAGTACCATTCAAAGAATTGTGCAATCCTCAAAATAACTAGTAGGCCTGTGAAGTGATGATTTGGAAACTAGGTTTTTGACTGCTTTCGTCTAGAAATGGGCGTCTTTTGTGCGAAAGACTGATCCAGACTTGATAACGGGCTACGGCATACATAAATTTGACTTGCCCTATCTGGTGGATCGGTGCACTCACCTCGGGATTTCATCATCCCTTTGTCTGGGTCGCGTAATCGGATCAGCGTCGATTCTTGGGGAGAACAGAGCCGTCTCCATCGACGGACGCATTCAATACGACTTGTCAAAGGTGGGCAGTAAGTCGGATATCGTTCCTACTAGTTCTGCTGCATCTGCCTGTTTGAATGAGTTGTTTACCAATGTTGTTTTAACCCAGATAGATTACTCGTTGACTTCATTACGTGTCCCGTATAATTAACAAATCATGCTCCTGCCCTCCGCTGAGGACTCATTTCATTGGTTCATCAAGATTTAACTTGGCTGTGATTGGTTATTTACCAAAGTCAAACCTTTTCATTGTAGGTAGTTCTCAGAGACCACAGGCTGCGAAGCTACACTTTGAATGCAGTTAGCTTCCATTTTTTGCAAGAACAGACGGAATACATACCACCAAGGGCTGTCACTGATCTTCAAAATGGCGACGATCGAACCCGAAGACGTCTGGCTGCATACTGCCTTAAAAACGCCCACCTCCCACTTCGCATCTTCGACAAACTGCAGTCTTTCGTGAACGATGTCGAAATGTCCAGAATCACTGGCGTTCGCTTCACCGATCTTCTGGAA
Organism: Mesocestoides corti; assembly: GCA_900604375.1. Lineage (NCBI taxonomy): Eukaryota > Metazoa > Platyhelminthes > Cestoda > Cyclophyllidea > Mesocestoididae > Mesocestoides > Mesocestoides corti. The sequence continues at coordinate 5,749 of UXSR01000854.1, forward strand.
CAAGGTCCACAGGCTAAGGTTGCGCTTCTTTTTCATTCTTAATTAAAGCGAAACAATCACGTAATCACTTAAGTATTTACCTGTGAAGACATGGCGCAACATTCGCCCTCCATCCATAGCCTAATTCCTTTTTAATTTATACCAATTCCGATTGTGTTTCCTTGCTGGCCAATCCAGAACCATAAGCTGTTGATGGTAAGCATGTGATTGGCCCGTTTGGCAGTGAGGTGTCTCTCGACTAACCTTTAAAACCACTTCCGACGAGTGTGTTTTGCTATGTGTTAAACATTACAAGCTCTGTGGTTTACGGCAAATTTATGCAATATCAAAACAATGAAGTGTTCATCGTTTTCTACGACCTTGCGCCATCTCTCAGGTAGCGTACGAACGTCGTCGCGGAAGAAGCTTGCAGGCTTCGAGGCAGTAAAGTCACCGTCGACGAGTTTACGCAAATCGTCGAGGGTGTTTAAGTGGATATTCACTAAGGCGTGCGGCATTGACCGGAATAAATGTTGGTCAGAGGGAAGGCCAAGTCTGGTGGATGTGGCGCGCGTGTGGAATAACTTTTCATCCTAAGTTCAAGAGGGTCTTCTAAGTCGAGGGAACGACGTGAGGTGGTCAAGCGCTGTCACGCAGCAGTAAATGATCTTTTCTGATCACGTTGATCGCTCAGTTTGTTCGGCTGTCAATTGTAGTGTTCCGCAGACACCGTCTGACTAGTTTCTAGGCGCATGTAATGAAGTACACTCTTCTTCAAGTGGAAGCCCTGTTTCGATGTTAGTTTCCTGGGTTTCCCGTCCAATCCTTTCAAAACCCATTAAGTTCCTCTCTCAGTTTGCCCAGTCACCGTCTGACAGTCAGTTTCCAGGAGTTCGTAACAAAGTACACCCCTCATATTTCATCAGATATACAGGAGAACATTCTTCAAGCGGATGTCCTGTTTCGGCGTCGATGTTGTGGATTGCTTGGGATCTACCCACGGCATTTTTTTACGTTTGGGATCCTCGTAAAGAATACGCTTTTCATCACCTGTCACAATTTTCCACAAGAAATCTACTTTTTTTGCCGGCAGGCGGTCATTGAAATGCATGTGTTCATTCATCATGCATGCAGTCTGCGTACATACACCTTATCCATGGCTTGTGCACATTGTAAATTAACAAAGCCTCAAACGATTGGTTCATAAACTGAGAATTAGGCCTTCAAAACAATCATTTGTAGAGATCGAAATTACCTATTTGCCAGCCTATCAGATGTACAGGTTGGAGACGCGTCCAGACCAATAGTTTGGCGCCTAGGAACAGCCAATCAGGAAAACTGTACGCCTCATTTTTTCTCCTTTTCCCGGTAGATATTTTCCCAGCTACTGCGAATAGCCAGGGCAAGCGGCTTCGTGGTGCCCACTGTAAAGTCAAATGGGAGAGACGAGTACACAGGAGCCACTGTCTTTGAACCCGTGTGCGGTTTCTACGACGAACCAATCATCACGCTGGACTTCTCCAGCTTTTACCCAAGCATCATAATCGCGCATAACCTCTGTTACACCACACTCCTGGCCCCTACACCTACCTCCGCGCATACAGACGCTGCCAGTCTCCTCTCCGCGCACAACCTCAGTCCCGACGACTGCACAAGGACGCCCGCAGGCTGCTACTTCGTCAAGAAGCATATTCACGAGGGCCTGTTGCCACGCCTTCTGAGAGAGTTGCTGGCAGCCAGGCAAACGTGAGTTAAGCATCAACAGTGGCTAGTTTCTTTTCCCTGTCCCTAAAAAATGCTCATAATTTGCATCCCAATCGATGATTTGCTTTCAGAGCAAAGCGTGAGTTGGCTGTCGAAACCGACCCCTTTAAACGCCGCATCCTGGACAGCCGACAACTGGCCCTAAAGACGTGTGCCAACTTCGTCTACGGCTTCACTGGCTCTCACCCTGGCGTTCTGCCGTGCCCACAAATCGCGAGTTCTGTCACGGGTTTTGGCCGTGAGATGTTGGAAAGCACGAAACGCTGGGTGGAGGAGACCGTCACCGTTGCAAACGGCCGCCAACACAATGCCGAGGTGTGTGACTTTGGATGGCGTTTAGACCTGGATTGTTAAGTTGGTGGCTGTTAGGACACGCTGGTGGTCTCTGTGTGTAGGTAATCTACGGTGACACGGATTGCGTCATGTGCAGATTCGGCGTTTCAACGGTCGGCGAAGCCATTGACGTTGGTCGTTTGGCTGCTGAGCTCATTTCAGGCACATTTTTGGATCCAGTCAAATTGGAATTCCGGAAGGTAAAGTTGATTGATTAGCTGGCTCCAGCTTGGTTTGCGTGGAATATTCTAGCAGAGCGGTAAATCGACCAATCAATTTGTGCTGAGTTGTTGTCAAAAGCAGCGTTTCACTTCACTAGACTAAGCCTGTGTGGTGTCGAGGAGGAGGAGGAAGATTCGACGCGTGAGTTGCCGTTGTTGCTGGTGCTGCTGTCGCTGTTGTTTGCTTGCGTGTGTCTCGTGGTTCAGTCGATACCGCCACTTCCTCTATTCTCTGCACTCTTGCATTTCACTCCTCAGGTCTACTTCCCGTTCCTGCTGCTGAGCAAGAAACACTATGCGGGTCTCGCATTCACAACGCCAGATAAACACGACGAGCTGGACTGCAAGGGTATTGAGACAGTTCAACGCGATAGCCCGCCTCTCGTAGCCAACGTCGTGAACGCCTGCCTCACACAAATCATCATCAATCGGTGAGCTATCTTGCGTCTGCAAGGTGTGAAACAATGGGAAATGCCGATTCCTGCTTCATTTCGGGTTAATGCAGACACTGTCGTAGTTGGTGCTGCTCTAGTCACACAATTAGATCAATAATCTCCTGCGTTTTGATCTCTGCCCAGAGCATGAGTGTTAGGTTGTCTTGCTAGGGACACTCAGGCTGCTCTCGACCAAGCACAACGCGCCATCTCTGACTTGCTCGCCAACCGAGTAGACATCGCCCAGCTGATAATCAACAAGAAGTTGACGAGACCCGTTGAGAGTTACTGCAACAAGCTGCCTCACGTGGAGGTTGTGAGGAGGATGCTCCGACGCAACGCCGACTCGGTACCACAACCAGGTGATCGCGTGTCCTATGTTATCACAGCCGGCAGGGGAAGGAACACTGCTCTCCACGTCAGGGCTGAAGATCCCATCTACGCGATTCAACACCAAGTCCCCATCAACACTGAATACTACCTCGAAAGGCAGCTGGTACCGGCACTAGTGCGGTTGTTCGAACCAATTCTTGGGGAGGCCGGGGCGAACTCGGCGTTTTCGAGTGAGTCCTCGAGGGGCGTTGGGGGCCACTTTCGATGGAGAGTCGTGCTTCAGTCATTAGTCACATTATCAACTGATAGTTGCCTAAACTTGTCATGAGTCGACATTAGCGAAAAAAGACCTTAATGTGTGTTTAGGGCTAAAATTCAAACTGGGAAGCAAAAAGAACACAGGGGGCAAGTGCTGGATCTACGAAGGTCTACTGGACTACCTTCTGGCGTCACTAATGAGGCCATTCCTGGTTTACTAAATTTGAATCCACCGATTTCTAGTGAAGCGATTTGTGGGAGCTAGGCTGATAAAAATGTGCCCGTGTTTGCCAAATAAAGCAACTCGAGTGCACTTCCGGACTCGGTAGATGTGTTTTGGGCGTTTTGAGAGACCACAGCCAACCACCTCGTGTTTCCACAGCTACTTCTCCGTCCTTGCTTGTCAACAAAATTGATCAGATCATGCTCAGACACCATACTTCCTGCAGGTTCTTCCACGAGAAATTAATATGAGCAAAACAGGTGAGTTTGTTTAAATCAGAGGAACACCATCAATCACCACAGCAACGATATGCCACGTGTCGCTCAACAGACACTGAAGGGACGAAACAAATCGGCCGTGATCTCGTCTGTTTTCTAAAAGTACGATTTACTTAACAGTGCTTCTACAAAGACGGAATTCAAAGCCTTGTAAAACCTCTGACACCCTGTTGCCATCTTAGTGTTTCTGGCAAAACTAACTAAGTTTATTCTTGTCTTTCGCGTGCAAAATTTCGAAGATATGACGTCGCTCGGGAGTAGAGAATGTAGAATTTGTAGATTGCAAACCGCAATGACATATTCCCCAGAACAATCGACCACTCTCGATTTTGTTAAAGAAGAAGATAAATGAAGGAAAATGTATAGTAGTTGTTTGTTTAGATGTGAGCGCGCGACCTTGATGGCCTTTTTTCAATAAATTAAAAGCGATTTGCGCTCGCAGACACAAAGTCCGTCACGTGACGTCCAAGAATTAACCTGGATTATGAGTCATAGTTCAATTGCGCATTCTACTCAAGAGCTCAAATTATGCTAGTGAGGCAGACGAAACGGATGTTTCGACGTTTTTCCACAAAATCTGTGTCTAAGGAAATTCACTGACACGTCACAGACACTGGATTATTCTGGGCATCCTCCCGAAACGCGTTTTCCACGCACGGCACATTTGAATGTAGTGGAGTAGTCGGATGATGTTTTGCAGTTTCAGCGGTACCTCCGCGTTCTCACGATCGCCCTTCGGATTCCGAGGTCTACCAGGCGGAGCTTGGACGTCTGCGCTCCCTGGAGGCGCGTTTCGCCAGACTTTGGGTCCAGTGTCAGCGCTGCCAAGGCAGCCTCCACGAAGACGTCGTCTGTACTTGGTCAGTCCAGTGGATGTTTCCTGTTTTTTTTTCTGGTCGTCTCTGTTCTTTACTGACGTTTCTCTAATCCTTGAAAGTAGAAGTTTACGCTGATTCTGCGCGCGCACCCCCAGACAGGAAAAGTATGTGCCTTGTGCTTCGTTTCTGTTAGCCATTCGTTCATTTGCACGTCAGTGCCATCGCGTTTGCCTGAGCTGCTTCCCTGTCATTCATGCTGACGTGAGTCATGCTCATCGGGTTAGTGGCTTGGTACATTGCTATGCTACGCAGCATGCATTATCAGAAGTGGATGGCAACGACCACAAAGCAGTTGCCCGTGGTTTTGAAAAGCCCGTTCTCTCTCTTTACCAATTAAGTGCCGATTGCCCAGTCTTCTTGATGCGGAGCCAGGTGCAAATCGACTTGGACGAACACGTGGATCGTGTCCAACGCTTCGGCGACCCATCGTGGTAGAGCGCCCTCCCTCGAAATCCCACCAGACGCCTTCTTAGCAGCTCACAGTGGACGATTTCAACCGCTGTTCAACTGTCGCAGACTGCTCTACCTCCGTAGCCTCGAAAATTAACGCTTTGAACTAATTTTCCAGCAGCTTCTTTGGGTGATACAGAAAAAAACATGTAGTTTAGTATAATTCAATTTATATATGAAGTATGTTGCATTACCAATTAGACAGACTTTGTTTATGAACTAGTCTGGTTATTTGGGCGTTCCATTTGTGATGATATTCTCGCCAACGGCTTGATCAATCTGACCTACTGAGACGGCGTTTGCAGTTGGAAAGTAAACAGTTATATTACCAACGAGAGAAAGCCGCAGTCAATGAAAAAGAGGTATGAGGGAATCGGTAGAAGCATCTGATTTAGTTACGCTCTCGAACATCAGAAAGGCTTCAGGCATTTGAAGTGACTGGAGTCAGACAGAGGGGTGTTAAAATCGAAAATTTAATTGGAATAGAAATAACATTATTCGTCTTAATCATCCTACGCCACGTCAATACTCAACACTTGCGAACAACGTCCTCACACCAATTAGCTACTCCAACTTGCTCCAAAACCGCGTCACGCTACGCGCTGACCTGTACTCAACACCCTGCATATTCAAGCGTCTTTGCTGTCGTTCGTTTACTCCCCCCCCCTGCTCACTCCTAGTCACACTCATGGTACACTGTGTTTAAAGCAGACGAATGAATCAACCATGAAAGTAGCAGCAGGCAACCATTCACACAATCAACGTTTTAGTTAAAGTGCAACAACTGGTGAAATTTATGGCTCCTTCGGAGGCAACGCGTAGAGGAATTTTTAAGGCTAAGGATTCTCGCATACGCACACAAAAGCAGCTCATGCAGATCCGATTCCAACAAAGCTGGGCCGAGTTCTAGGCGTTTATCTACGCGCGCGCAGATGCGAATTGAGATTCTGGTGAATAGGCAAGTTAAACGACAATTTCAGCTAATACGTGGCACAACTTGAACTCAACCGCTCAAAACGGGCTTACGTTCTCCAGTTCCCAAGTATACGTCCAGCGATGGTCACAAGTACAGCAAATTGTAAGCATGTCCTGCAGGCTTGCTTTGTTGAGCTCCACAACTAAGTTATTCGTGACAACATAAAACCTGTTCAACTCAGATGACAGTTGCAATGTTTTTCATAATGACAAGCAGCAAATTTGAGCCAACGTCAAGTGTTACGCCTCAGGCGAATTACTTACACGTAAGCTCTAGTAAACGAAGCTTTAGGGACATTTCTCCTTTGCGAAATTCACGCAGAACTGTCCAAGTAAAAGTTTCGGTGGAAAGCACGCACCGACGGTTTAAGCCCGTCGAATACCCCAATTTAGTCGCCATAAGACCTTGTTATTTGAGATGCCACTAAAAATACACCTCACCATCATTTGACAGAAGCCTCTGGTCAACGCATCATCCCCACTCTGCCGAAAAACCCCAAGCATGATAGCAATTTAAGGCCAGCCCAACAATTCGCCAGTGGCTACACTACCAGTGCTTCAGACACCCCGATTACTTCCATTCCGATGTATTTACAACTCAGGCGCCGTTAATCAGTTCTCCCTAGGGTTGGGGGACACACTACCGTGCCTGCACCACCAATTAAATCCAACTCGCATGATCGCGAGGACAGCACCCAACGCTATTCTCATCAAGCAGCCACCCTACAACTAGTTGCTGTCGCCAACCCACACAAACTGCACAAAAACCCTGCCCTCAGACGGCCTTGGTACCACACAATCCTTCCGTGAGCAAACTGGAATCACTAGCACGATGCAGCAGCAACGCCGCATGTCACTGAACAAACAGTAATGGCTATATGCTAAACAACTTATGCGTCAATAGGAAAATAACGTGGTCCAAAACTGAAAACTAGTTCTAAGGCGAATTCTACGGAATGAATATAAGCCACGTCGAGGTCCACTTCATGCCAAACACGCCCACAACAAAAGACCATGTTGTACTAAAATTACATATATATAATCAGCACTGTACAGTAGCTACGGCTATAGCAACAACCCCTATACACTAATTTTCCAACTTCGCCAAGATTTCGGACTCATTGAACAAATAGTAGTCCTAGTGAAGAAATCAAGGCAAAAATAGATCCCTTACCTTGTCATCCAGAACTACTTTCGTGCCGCCGTATTCCGGAAGGAATACGGTTTCACCGACCTTCACGCAGAGAGGAATAACCTTTCCACTCTAAAGTACACGTGTGTCACTCCTGAATAAAATGTCATACTTCAACGACGCGTCCTGGTCCCGTAGCGACTACGGTAGCTTCTAGAACTTTGCCCTTGGCCTTTTCCGGAATCACTATGCCACCCTTGGTGGTCGCAGTAGCCTCAAACCGTTGCACAAGAACGCGGTCGAATAGAGGGAGAAAACTTCTCAACGCTTTCGACGCCTTAAATTGAGGAACGACAACAGTACAAAACCTACCATTAGCTCACGTGCGCCCAACTGTCCAGTTCTGCTGTCCGCGACCTCTATTCTGATGTAATAAAACAAGTTGCTACTTTCTTCCAACTTGCAACCAAATACTTTTATTTAAAATATTCAAACTTGTTCTGCGTTACCAATTATTTAAGTTTTAATGCCGCGATGGACTCTCTTTTTACCCACATGCCAGACAGTGCGCCTGATAGATGGAGTTGCTTTTGCGTGTGTGTGAGAATTGTCGGCCCTTAAAATTCTTCTATGCATTAGCTTCAAAGGGGCCGTAAATTTCAGAAGTTGTTTTAGTTTAACTAAAACGTTGATTGTGTGAATTTTTGCCACCTGCTACATTAAGTGTGGAATGCTTCGTTTGTGAAATGAAATGAGCGGGGTGATTAGTGGATAAAAAAAAAAAACGCTGGAACAACATTTGAGCACTTTTACAAACAATAAAAGAGGTAACGCCTTGTGGCTATTTTCAAAGCAGTGGAAATGACACTGGTTTTTTAATCTAAAATGGGCAAAACAAAAGTATAAAATAAAAGTCGGCATTAGCCAGTGTTCGTTTGCATAGCATGGACAATCTTTTTTATTGAAAATGTCGTAAAGTTATTTGAGGCAGCTACTAGGAGGGTAGCGGCCAAGGTCCCTAAACATGAAAGACAGGAAACAAAAATCTATAATCTTTTTCAGAGTTAAAACATTTTATTGGAATAACTTTGTCATAACTGCCCACCAGTGAGAAGGTTCTTGAGGAAGCGCACGACGTTCGATATATATGTTTCATAATTGCTTTTATGAGGTTAAAATAGCAGGAAACTGTAACTTATGTGAAATCACCTTAAATGATTTAGTTCTCTGCTGTTTACTACTGCCTCTTTGCTTAATGCATTTTGAGGTCTACTAGTTAAGCACAAAAATTACAAAATACCAATAAAGTCGATCAAATTTTGTGTAATTGTTATAGTAGGCAAAATTGCTACATGATAAAAGAAAAAAACATATTTTCATTTTGTGCTTAAAATTTCCAAATTTGTTTTATTGAATCACAAAGGAGGTCAGAGGTCCCATAGATTACCCGGTGATCTGCACGTGCGTTGATGGTAAGTTGTCCGTTTTATGTATTACCGTTTAAAGGCTTCGAAAGCGTTCAAGCGTTTTCTTCCACTTTTTGACCGCGTTCTTGTTCAGCGGTTCGAAGCAACGGCTACTACAAAAGGTGGTATAATGATTCCAGAGAAAGCAAAAGGAAAAGTTCTAGAAGCCACCGTAGTTGCTGCTGGACCAGGACGAATGGACGAGGTAAATCAAAGTTTAGTGTTGACAAAATTTCTCTGTAGAGTGGAAAGACAATCCCTTTGTGCGTCAAAGTTGGCGAAAATGTGTTTTTACCTGAGTACGGCGGCACTAAGGTCGTACTTGAGGACAAGGTAAAAGTCGTTATTTTAATTTTGATTTCTCGTTTAGGAGTACTATCTATTTCGTGAATCTGACATATTGGCCAAGATTCAGGATTAGTTAGCTTGCACAATTGGCATCTGTATGTATAGGTACCTCACAGCATTGTTTTTAAGATACTATTTTTAAAAACTCGTCTTTTGTCTTTTTTACGGGTTCTCAATCTTGATTTGGTTAATTGTGACATTTAAATAGTTCAAGAATGCATGATTTACGGAGATTTTCTGTGCGCATTTACGAATTTAAGCTTCGCCACGCATGTTGTAGTCGTTATGGGTAACCCTAGCTACTTTAGATATATTTGAAGTAATAACTCCAAGTAAACGTTTTTCTGGCTTACAATAAGTGTTTGCGTCGGTGTGTGTTGTTAGAGGCATGCGAATTCGGGTGTTAATTTTCCTTATATGCACGCGTAGGCTAATCGGATGTATACTTGGTGTGGTTTGTTGGTGCAGATTACTATGACGGCGGTGTGGGATTAGTCACGTCGGTAGTTCGACAGTTTAGGCCTCGTGGCTTCTCTGAATCAGGAATCTTCGGTGTTGATTTTCACGCCATCGGTCTATTCGCGCGTGCCGCGGTGTAAGTCTTTGGGAATCATCTGAAGTGTATGCGATGGGCTCCGTGCTGCACACAGATTACTTCGCAAAGCTTGTCTTAAACGCAAAACAATAAGGTGAGCCTATTTGATTCAAAGTAAAGATTTTTGTGAATTAAACAATAAATACAAGGGGACGTTAATGTTTACCAGTTTTTGCGCGATTGAGGCAAAAAGCTTTTGTTGCCGATTGTGGTATACAGCTGCTACTGATCCGAATTCAGTAGAGTTGCTAAATGCGATGCCTCGGCAGAGGGTTAAATTATCCACCACGGTAAACAATACAGCAACAAGACGAGGGTATTAATGCTACAAAATGCCAACCAGACCGAGGGACAACGCTTTACCCAAATCAAAGGTTCATTCGAATTTCAATCTCGTCTTGTATGAATGGATATTCATTCGAACATGTTGGGGAAAAGTTAAGAAATGATGTATCGCTTAGAATTTTTAAATACACAAATTTTCCTGCCAAATCTAACATTTCTGAATGAATGTGCGCCGTGGATATGTAGTCCGGGCTTGCTGCTGCACGATTGGCTGCTGTTGAGTGAACCACGCACTGCACAATCACACAGCGCAGTGATTGGTCGGCCGATCAGTGATATCTTGTT
>UXSR01000855.1:0-15995 GCA_900604375.1 Mesocestoides corti
ACCACCGGTCACGTGACGTCGCCTCCGCGCCGCGCTCACCACCGTCACCAATATGGCTGCCGCCTGCCATTCCGCTACACATTACACCACAGGCTCACGTGCCGTTATCGTAATCCACATTGGTAGATCTGTGTGTGTAATGGATTTTCATTCAAGTTTGATTATTTTTAGCAAAATTATTTGATGTATAATGATGTTCACTTGTCCGGTGCATTTAGTTCTAAAGCAGCTTCCTGACCGGTGTTTCCAAATTTTTCGATTTTCTTTGTAATGATTTTCCTGTGGTTTATGGGTTGTTGCATGTGCATTTCAACCCAATTCTTTATAAACATGGCACAGCACGTATATATGCTGCCGAATTACCTTTTGTTTATTGCCCTACACGTCGTCCCATCAACTGAATTCTCAAATTGTGTGTGCTCTTGCCATGTCATTCGCAGATAGGCCTTATCGATTTAATTAAACATAACTCTTATTTTAGATCTACCTGTGTTATTGTTTTAAGTAGACGTTTTTGGTACTTCTAGTGAAATATCGAAATCGGCTTCTCTTATCTGCTATTGGTAAAATCACATTTTCGGTTGTGAGTGGCCTTGTCGGTTTCTCTTCCCATTGTTACAGTACGATTTTTGACTTAACCAGTTTTCTTGTGATATCCACTTCATTACAAACACTTTTGAAATGAAATGGGACCACTTTGCACATATGACCTATGACTCGTTACTATGCAGTTGTGATGACTCTGGAGATGTCAGACTCGACTTGTGGTCCTGGTTTTGGTGATGACCTACTAAATTCCGAAAATTCAGTCCCTATGGAACAATCAATTTTTATCCAGTTCGTTGATACCAGTGGAGAGGAAACGGGAACGCCCATATTTGTGCCATGCAATAGTTCTGTCTCCGACCTCACCGAGATTCTCACCTCCTTCAAAAAAGCGGTTGGCATATTTTCAATATCTATATCGGGAAAATTCTTTTTACATCCCTCGTTATTACTGCCCCGTTTCTCATCTAGTCTCCAGATGAACCTGTCGCATACGAATTCTATGTCGGCGAAACCCAAATTCTTGACGATCTTTCTTCAGGCCTGGTCCAGTTTACTGCTTCTAAGGCAAAAACAAATGAAGCAAAGGAGCTCGTAAAAGCTGAGTCTGGTGGAGCGGTGGAGTCCATTGTTAAGGTGACTTACCAGGCTCAGGCAGTGTTTCGTGTTCGGCCAGTTACAAGATGCACCAGTACACTCCCGGGCCACAAAGGGGCAATTTTGGCTGCTCTCTTCTCGCCTGACGCCAGGTATGGTTCATTACAAGTGTTCTGTGACATAACTTACTTGCGTAGTGAGTATTTCCGAATGCCCAGAGCAATTCTTCATACCGGGGCATTGGTTAAAATAATGTTTTCAGTGACGAGCTACTAGTTTCTCGCCAGGTCTTGGACTTAAACCATTATGCTATTGTGTGATATCTATAGATTTTAAGAGAATATGTAGACGATAAAGCAATTCGCAGTAGACATTTAAAAAAAAACATTTTAATGATTAACCATTATTTTTTGTTTGTAGAGCTCTTGCAACTGGTTCGGGTGATTGCAGTGTTCGTTTCTGGGACCTGAATACGGAGCTTCCTCAATCTCCTGTACATAATATTCACAAGGCGGCGGTTCTCTGTCTCGCTTGGTCTCCTGACGGCCTTCGTCTCGCTTCCGGTTGTCAGGGCGGTCTCATTTGTTTGTGGAGACAAAACGACGTAGGAAACTGGGTCCTTGATTCACCTTCTCCCTTGATTCAACCTACCCTCGCACGAACCCCTGCTAATTCTAAGACACGTTGGGTCCGCTCAATAGTTTGGCGACCTTTCCATTTGTGAGTTGGACTTGTTTTTTTGTTTCTACAGAATTCGAGTTTGTTTCACTGCACCGAAATACCGCTTAAAGTAAACTGTGTAATCACTTCACACCAATGATATAACATTTTTAACGTTTCTATAATTTTTTGGGTTAAATTTCTAGTACTTTCTTCCCAGTCTGGTTTTTTGGCATTTGTTGCTCAACATTTGCAGCGGTTCCTTCGCGGTTTTGTTTTACTAGTTTCTAATCAATTCTGAATGCTGATTACAATCGTATTTTAAACTATAGGACCCCTTTTATGCTATGCAAATAATCATACTTTCAGTTTTTGCACTGAATATTCTGGTTTCGATGAAGCCTTTTAGGATATGTCCAGGTTTTCGTTAACCATATTGAGCAAGCGACAAGGAGAATTATAGTTGCAGGTAGCAATAGGTGTTATTTTATATGCCCTGGTTATTAACTACACACCAGTATCTTATGTCGTAGGACTCGTTAGAGGAAACACCAGAGACCTCGCAGTTCAGCATGTACGACAAGATTTTATTGGCTTCCGTACAACTAGTGAAGATAAACGAATTGAGACAACACGCCCTAATCGCCGAAAACCGAATGCCAGTAGCATTTTAAAGTTGTTTCGTCATGTTGAATAGATAGTCGAAGTCCTGCCGTCAGATTGTGTTAAACCAATGCAATTATGTGAGAGTGGACTTTTAACCCTTGGACCTGGTACCGCTCCTAGAAGACTTCTACGCTTCTAATTTATTTCTGCTCAATGTAATTACCCGAGATTAAATCATTGAATGCAGATGTTGTAGCGTCTAATTTAATAATAGCGAAAAAGGTTGAAGCAAAGTAACAGCTCTACAACTAGCAATCTACAATGAATGATGTCGAGGTTTGTCATTTTTGAAAAAAGCACTTGGCAAGCCCTCATGGATTTTGGGGATATAATACCGAAACAGTGTTCTTAAACACCAACTTTAAAAGGTAATCATAGATCATTTGGGTGTAAATTGTCTTGGTTGTGTTGTAATGCGAAAAATATGGTTTCCTTGGACTGCTTGTACGCAATTGTCTTGACGCGTTTTTGCAACTTTGTGGTTGTATTTCCTGTGGTTGCTAAGTTGTGCCTTCTGTTTACGAACATCAATATGATATGAATAATCATTTTGATGCCCCACTGGGGTCTACCCAGTAGCGTTGGAGCGCACTCTAGTTTCGCAGTTAGAATAGTTTGAGTTTTGTTATAATTGTATTTTCTTAACCTTTTCTAAAATGATCACTCACTATTATCGAACCTTTATGAACCCCAAAACTTGGAATTCTTAAGTGGTAGTTAACCAAATTGTGCCATTTCGCCGTTTTAGAGACATCGATTGTCGTTTGTTGGCCGCCGCCTATCAGGAGACTTCAATAGTTCTGTGGGACACGCTCACAGGCAAGCCTCATCGCATCCTGTCAGGCCACGAGAGGCCAGTGACTAGCCTTCGCTGGGGTGGCACAGATCTCATTTACTCAGCCAGCCAGGATCGTACGATTCGTGTTTGGCGCAATACAGACGGAGCGTTGTGCAGGCGACTGGACATGCATGGCCACTGGGTCAACTGTTTGGCACTCAATGTTGACTATGTCCTCAGAACTGGACCTTTTGATCCTGCTGATGCGGTATTAGTCAAGCCACCATTCTCTGCGATGTCTATAGGCGAGAGTAGAAGTAAGCACGTTCTTATCTTGAACTCACAATCATTCGACCGTCACTTACTGGTGAGGTGAATTCTGTAGTAGAATCCTGCTCTGCTTTGGAAGTGACTCTTGTATCAAGTGACCTACACGACCCTCTAGTATGGTAGATGCTGGATAAGGTTTTGTGTAAATCCTATGGTGCATTCTGAGCTTCCTGAAACACTGGTGCCTGTATGATTTGGTAGTCAGAAAATCTCAGGATGTAATGCGTTCGCTTCGCAAGCTGCCTCCGTCGAGTTTTAAGGATATGTATCCGCTTTTATTCATCACTTCAATTCCCGCTTTATTTTGATACCTCTAGAAGAAATTATGCAACAACGTGCAAAAGAGCTTTACGAAAAAGTTAAAGTGAGTTAATGAGTTGTGCATTCACTTACGTTTACATTTGGCGGCCCCAGATAGGACCTTTTTCCAAGCATACTTTTTTCGTTCACTAAAGCAGCTTTTGATAAATCGGCCTGTAGAACCGTCGTGGTTGATGCGTTGAATAATTGCACTCGCCCAACTGCGCCCAACATGGAACCTGACGTGGTTCATTTCTGGACTTTTTGACATCCTTTTTACATTGTCAATGTCAAAATTTGAACTTGTGGTTTTCGCTGCAATTTGTGATTCACGAACTGCCCACCATCATTCGTGGCAAATTACTGAAGTTTTCCACACGATAGAGGACCAAGATGGACATGTCAAGCAAACCCCAGAGATTAACCATGCTGGATATTTTGCTGACACAGAGATTATTATCTGAAATTGGTGGTCGTTTCAATGAGTGCTTGTCTCCACGTTTTGACAGAATTTAGGCCAAAACGAATGAGCATGAACCGGTCACCCATATTTTGAAAACAAATGTGGGTTAAGTGCTCACTTTGTCTTTATAAGGATTCCTGTCAACCAGAAAATTGTTAGACTCAGTTGTCTGTACTAAGTTAAGCCGTGGCCGTCTGTTCAACCTTGGCTAGACGGACCACTTATTTACCCAAGGCCTGCTTTGAGATTGTTATCTGCTCTATTTGATGTTGATTGACATTCTTTACATGAATGTGTCACTAACTTCCAGTCTGTGGTGGCCAGCAGTCACTTCCAGCTGCTTTGGATTCAGTGTTTTCTGGATGTGAGACGACCATGAGGTCCAAATTTAAGGTGTGTTATTTCGTATATTTAATAGGGAAACGGAGCAGAGCGCTTGGTCGCGGGTTCGGACGACAATACATTATCATTGTGGACCCCTGAAACGACAAAGTCCCCTCTTTGTGGACGAATGACAGGTCACATGGGAGTTGTAAACGACGTTAAATTCTCACCTGACACTCGGCTCATCGCCAGCGCCAGCTTCGATCACTCTGTTAAAATTTGGGACGGGTTTAGTGGCAAGTAAGTTTATACCCTACTTATTAGCTAAGGTGCCTATTTTGTGCTACTTTCGATTTACCTGCAGATAGACATTTTTTGACTTGACAAACTACGTGTGTTACCGACATGCTAATAATTAAATTCTCATCCTACCTCAAACACCTAAAGATATTGGCTTGAGATCCCATTTTGCTAGACTGTTGTTGGTGCTAGTTTAAGGAATTACATTCGTCGGTATTAGGGTGCCTTGCCGCGGTCACTTTGAGGTCAGCGCAAAAAATTGACTGTCGGGTGGGGTTGGCGTTGTTTGCCCCGTAGTTTACTTATCGTGGCAATCCAACTTTGGATGTAACTTTTTCCATTCCAATCAATGTCTAATGGAAGTCGTGCTCTTCACCAAACGCTCAAAAGGTTTAAGCATTTCTTTAATTATTTCACATCAGAGTTACTTTCCTTGAACAACCTACGGTTAGTTGACAGTCGTTGCTTCTGGCGAATGCTGAACCTTCACAATGCTATTTAACGTATGTGCAAATAAAAATGCGTCACTGAAATAGTTGCCTGTCAAATAAACGGTCATTCCACAATTTACTTTTTTTTAAAAATTTTAATATAGGGTTAATTATTTTGCCGATCAAATCTTGTAATAGGTACTTGCTGACGTTTGTCCAATTAGTCCCAGATGTGTTAACACAAAAAGCGTTTTTGTGATCATTTTACTGCGTACTATTTTCGGTTTAAGTGTATTTTATGTTCAACTTTAAATGTAAACACCATTCCGATTCTTGGGTACATGCAATTGCTAAAGAAGAAATCGTAGCTATAGAAATCAAACAGGTAATTTGGATTTCAGGTCGATCCTCTGTAATTTCAGGGTTCCAAAGTCTTACATCGTATAATGTTGACATTTGTGTGCCTTATAATTACCAATGGCCTTGTCATATGCCTTCATTTGTTTTGTTTTTCAAAGATTTCTTGCGACTATGTTTGGACACGTGCAAGATGTTTATTTGGTCGCTTGGTCCAGTGACTCGCGCCTTCTGGTATCCGCCTCAAAGGACTCCACGGTGAAGCTGTGGACCGTGGCCGAGGTTCGACGATGGGTTCAGGAAGCTGCGGTACAAAATGAAGTGAAGAAAAAAAGTGATACAAAGCAACCCTTTCAGAGAAAGCGCCACATTCTTCACGACCTCCCTGGTCATTCTGATGCCGTGTACGCGCTTGACTGGAGTCCTGATGGGCAGCGTGTTGTGTCAGGTGGAAAAGATCGAGTGCTCAAAATGTGGGTTTATTTAAAATGCCTTGTGTTCCCATGCCGTAATTCACGTTTGGTTCTGCAATGTTTCCTAGTGGTTATGTAGATCAGAACCCCTGTAACAATCCCGAGGGCCATTACCTAACTTTAGTAGTTTCAGCTTAATGATAGTAAATCAAATCACATGGGTTGCTCAATTTAGATTGTGGTTTCGCAGGTGGCCCTGTTCTAACATTCAAGTAACACTCATTGCTTGGCTTCCGTTTTACGCATTGCGAATTATGGAATGCATTGGCTCTTTCAAACGAGATTTTTTAAAGTGCTATCGAAACAGTGGAATATTATAATCACGCTACACATTTTACTTGTGAAGATTGAGTTGAACAACAGGCCGCCTCTCTTGAAGCTTAATATGACCTTGAGTTAACCATTACGGAAGAGCATCATCTGCAAAAACTGCAAGTAGGCAACCAAATAGCTCATCCTACTTATTTCATTATTCATTGTCTAAGTAAGGTTTTGACAGTTAAGGAGCAATAACACTTTAATCCGCTTACTTTTTCCATTGGGCTTTATAGCACGCAGATTTCACAACCTAGTAAGATCTACAAGTTAAACTTGATCTCATGTTGGAATCATAGTGTAAACAATGCATTGTGCAGAATATATTTAGCCTACTTAGGTGCCTTTATTTGTCCTTTACAATTCTGCATATCCTCAAGGAACTCATTTTTACTTTCTCTGTTTTAGATGGAGGTCGTGAGAGTTTTGTTGTATTCCCGGCTCCCTTTGTACAGATTCTTGATCTTCGCATGTATGTATAAAAATGTACTATTACACAGGTCTTCCATTCATTTGTTTATTCTAAATCTTTTATTTGGTGCTGCTCTGCCTTAGTTTACTTGTAGTACATGGATTTATTATAAGAAGTACCCGATCATTTTGAGAACCGCCTTCCGAATTAGCTGAAATTTGTTATTTCGCATTGAAAAACGTCAAAAAACGCCACTACTCGTTTTGGGTTTTTAACTCTCAACCAAATCTAGCTGTTAATAAATTTGTTCTCTAGTACAGTGAAGCGATCTTCGTGCATCGATGTGACCGTGTTAGGTGTTTCAAATTGGTCAATAACTAAATCAACCCAAGGTTAAGTCCGGTTAACAGAGGTGCACTTCCACGGACAGCCCAATGCCTGCGACCTCTGGCGGTTTTCAAGTATACTTCATTCTTGTCACGTTACAATGAAATTGGTATCATACTCCTGCAGGCTTCTAACACATTCCCGAAGGTTTACGAAGTTGGCATTCAGTAGGCAAGGGCGTTTCAGCGATGCTTTGTCCAAGTATATTTACACTACCCATTGAGGGAATGCGGTCACCCCTAATCAGGACCGTTATTTTTTACTCGTTGGGGCATGACTTGCAGGTAGACTCGAGGCGTAGAGGTCATATTTTCTGTATTTGTTGTTAACTAATGGTAGGCAAGATTTGGTTTGGTGTTCTCGATGCTTAGCAAAATAACTCACGCACAAATCAGGCAGTTAAGCTGGTGGGATGCAGTAAGTCGCATCAAGGCCGTAAGGTTGGCGTAGCATAATTAAATCTATCGAGGAAAACGATGAATATTCTCTGTTGTCAACTTTTGGGCGGCGGTGGTAAGACTTAGACTTGACTCCATGATTGAGCAGCTTTTGTGATCTTGTTAGTGCGGGGTATTGTTTGACACGGCTGTTTATTTTACTCGTTAGACATGACGTCATCCCGGTGTACATGTTGACATTTTAGTGACTGCACGGACGCAGGTATATTGGATCATGCTCAGCTCATCCAATCCCATCTGTGTGTGTTTGATTGGCCTGCGGGTAAGATCCTCTATAGAATACCCGAGCCCAGTATGAATAAGACTGGTACAACAGTACAGGCGTTATTGACCAATCACAAGCCAGAACCACACGTCAGGTGCCGTCCACCCGAGTCCACCACGCGGGCTGCGCCTCTTATTTTATACTGCTTCTCATTCGTGTCTTTCTCTGGTTAGATACTTCTCTTTCTCGCGTGCAATTGAAACGCAGAAAGACAGAGGATTAGCCGAGGCCAGCGTGGTTCAAGATGTCTGCAACCTTATGTGTCGTTACACCGCGGCCCACTAAAGACAAGAAATAATGAGGGGCAGTATGTTATTAGCGGCAAAGCCACCGTGGGGACCTCGGATGGAAAGTGCCTTATGTACATTTCTGGCATATAATTGGTGAATAAAGGCTATTCTATTTTTTCACCCATCTTCATACTAGGACTCGGCTATTCTACAATTCAAGCTTGTCTAAACAGTTATTTTGAGAAAAATTTGGGAAACAATTGATTATTAGCGGGAATTCGCATCTGTACTGAATGTTCTAGGTAATTAAGAAGTCAGCAAAGTAAATTCGTCAACATTCTTCGAGAATTTGGAAACGTGCACCTGAAAGCCTCGACTCAAAAGTGTTTGGGATCCACGATTCCCCAAGATTGGTTTCTGATGCTATTTACATTAGTTCACTAACATTTGTTTCGCTACGCTTTTTATCGAGTCAAGGTTAACCCTGACTTGAATCAGTTTCCCTTTAGATACTTGACTTCTCCGCACGTGGCTGACGTGAATACAGCTCTCTACACTAGCTCGGGTCTTATTCTTGTATTAGCCTGTGAAGGTCGGTTCTAGCTTCAGTAAGGGATCTGGTACCGCTATTTGAGTGGTCTTCTCTTTGTTACGGGCGAACGCAACAGAAACCTCGACAACTCCAGAGCGCTTTAGTCTATAAACGCGATATTTGTTTCTCGGTTGCTAAATCGTGCCCTATTGGAGTCAGGAGTATGCAGTTTTTAAAATCAATTTTGGTGTAATTCTGAGCGGTGATGCTAACATTCTAGGCGGTTCACGTGTTGATGACAAACCTTAGCTATTCTGCTTTCTTTATTCTTGTTGAGACGCCTTATCTCACTAACTGCCCAACGAAGCTGAAGTCGGTGAAAGGGCAGAGTCAACAGTTTATTCGAAAACTTGACGAAGGTGTGTGGTCTGTGGGGTTTGCGCGCATTTATAGCTCAGATGTATGAGCCATACATGCGCTAACATCGAGACCTATGTGTGGGGACACTCCAAGATAAATATTCGTGTTAATGAAGGGGGAGTTGAGGGTTCGCGCGGCTGGCGCCATGCTGCGAGAAAGGGGCACCCTCTGTCGAAAGTGGAGCGACCGGATTAAGGGGTTGAATAAAGACGATTCACAATATTCTGATTACTGAATCATTCTGTTCTTTAGACAATTTACACGCTTTTATATCCCTTTGCTTTTTTGCCACCAATTTGTTCATCATAATCTTCTGGTGCGTTAACGTTTGTCTACAAGAGCGAAGTCCATCGTCAACTAATAGCATTTGCCACTCTCCTGCCTGAGTTGGGGTGCGGGGGTGTCGAACTAGATATTTTGCCAACACTCGATGTCAATAGCCAAGCCAGAAGCTGAGGACAACTTCACTGCTGAGGGGGAAGCAGTGTGGTGTGGCGTCGAATCGGGGCGCAAACATATTGGACCACCTGGCCGCAGCCAATCCTGTGTCCCTCTGTGTTCCAATGGCATGCGAGAAAGATAAGCAGCCAACCCAAGAAGGACACGGCTGAGGTGCAGTATATAATGAGCGGCGTGGCCAGCGTGGCGGACTCGAATGGAAGGTGCCTGACGTGTGGCTCTGGCTTCTGATTGGTCAATAAAGCCTGTTCTGTTGTACCGGTCTTTTTCCTATTAGGGCTCAGGTATTCCACAACATGGTTAACTTACTCACTATTTATGGACTCCACTCTTTCATAGATGGCCCAGAGATTATAGGGCTCATGGACCCTGTGTGGTTTGGGGACCAAACCAAGGTTGATTCACTAACAACCTCACATATACTAGCTTTGTTATTCAGGTAAATTATTCAAAAAAATTATTGCAATCATGAAAGCAGAGTTAGAAAAGGTCCTATCTGGGGCCGCCAAATGTAAGCGCGTGAACACACAACTCATTATCTCACTTTAACTTTTTCGTAAAGCTCTTTTTCACGTTGTTGCATAATTTCTCCTAGAGGTATCAAAATAAAGCGTGAATTGAAGTGATTAATAAAAGTGGGTATATATAATTAAAACTAGACAGACGCAGCTTGCGAAGCTAATGCATTACCTCCCGAGATCGTCTGACCACCAAATCATACAGGCACGAGTGTTTCAGGAAGCGCACAAGAAGGGTAGAGCTCCTCAGCCAGCCGTAAGTTGCAGTAATGAACTCTAACAAACAATGTCGTGCAGCCAAACAGTTTTCTAAATTTTCTTGCACTAAGGTGATTAAAAAACTTTTTTGCACAACAATTCTCAAATATTATACAGGTATTACATCGGCCATAGAAATGGAGCAAAATGGCCTAAAACTGACAGTTAAAATACATTATATAAAGCAAATTAAATCTAGCTAACATTATAAAAAATAATTTGTTTTAAATAAAATTTACTTTGTTTCACTATGCCAAGAGTCTCATACAATTTCACCGCTTTATTTAAATGATTTCTTCTTCTGATATTGGCTTCGCCTTACGTCCATAGCTCTTGATTTTATAAATCTTGGTATCATTGTGGATTCATATTACATAAGACTTGGGCAGCAATATGTTTTCTTCATCTATGAACGATTTTCCTTACAGCTGATGCCTTGATTTCGCTGCCTTAGTCTCTAAATTTTAGTAGTCTCAATTATTATTAATTCCCAAAGTCCAGTGGAGTTGTTTACATAGTTTTCATTATTTTTTCCGGGTTTTTTATGTTGTAAGGATGAGTCAACACAAACGTGGTTCGCATGATTCCTTGTCACCAGAGGAATGTGAAAGACTTGTCCTCTCACCTCCACCAGTAGCATTCAACCCTGAGAAACTGAAAGAATTTGTTTCGGTAAATCGTGCTTTGTCTGCAAAGCGCAGCCTACATTCGGTCAACACAAATGAAAGCACCCCCGTACTTCCCAGGCACGCAAGCATAGCTTGGTCTCATAGCGAATTTGATTCAAAGTTTAAACGCTGTAAGTTGTTCATTACTGTTTATTTTATATTCCTAACTTTTCAATACCATCACAGCTACAGTTTTTTTAGGAGAGATGCCTGACTTTGGTTTTTTGATACTTGTTTTATTTGAACCAGTCATCTTCTTCAGCTAGCTGAGTTTCTGGACCCCTTACAGCCGGGGTTCTTTCGCTCGTGTGCTCGAATCCCCAACCAATTTTGTAAGATAAAGAACTATTTATAAGTCGTCCATTTAAGTAATATCTTTACGAAAAACTTCAATAATTCGCTTGTAGTTGCATCATTATTTGCCCTTGGGGATGCTTTAGGTAAATATTTTGCAATAAACAAGGCTTCGGAACTATGCGGTGACGAGCATTTTTTTCCTACATGCCATCATGAGTTCAACTCAAAGTATCCTATCTTGTCCAAAATTTTCTGTCTCGTGTCCATGGTTTTATCAGTGTGGAAATGATAATACCCTGATGTGAAATCGTCGCACTTGAATTTCATTTAAAAGTGATTGGGTCTTCTCACGTGAACTATTTCTAAATCCGCCATGTGAATTTTTTTGACTAAGCAATTTGTTAGCACATTTTTTAAGCAGTTTGTTAGCACGTTTTGTTAGCACGTCCTTTGATACGTTTGTCACTCTTTTTACTCCAACCAGTTCAGCTCAACAGGATGACATGTGGTTTTTAGTCTCAATGTGCAACTTCCAGTAGATGAAATCATGTAAAATGAAGGTGGTTTCATTTAGCGGTCTTCTTCGTTTTGGAATACCTTGTTTTCTAGCCACGGAGTTGCGGGTTATATGTCCAGTCGTAATAAATCTAATCTGATACTGTTCAAGTCTGATTACACTAATTTCTACCCTTTTAAATAGACGAATCAGAGTTAAAGTCAGCGGTTGTACCTGGTGGCCCTCAAGAATCAGATTTGAAGCGTAATTACCAGGTTTCTTTAAACACGGCTGAAAAGGAGACTTCGTCATCTCCAGTCGCCGATTCCTCAGAACACGCAGAGGATGTCTCATCAACTCAACTTAAAAAAAGTGGGTCAATTGTACGTGGCAAGAGTAGTTGGAAACGCTTATTGTGCTGTGTTTCTGCCCACACTCCGATTCCTGAGGAGCAAAATCGAAATATTTTGAGGCCTGTATCTTCTCGTGGAGAGTCAGTCCAATTTGCAGAGGACGCCCCAGAGGTCAGCACAAAAATAACAAAATCAAGCAAATTATCTTCATTGTTTAAGAAAAAACATCGCAATGGCGGCCCCTCCCCATCCCCAGTGAAGCTTCGCTCTGTGCACAAGTCCCCACAAATAGCAGACGAACGTCTCAAGACCCCGGCACCAACTCTACTTGTCACCCGACACAACGATCCCACCGTGATAAATGAGACTAACCACACACACATTGAAGAAAATGGAGTAGCTGGGTGCCATCTAAACGTTGATGATCGAATTTCGGAGTCGACAAACTCTCGCGATAGCATTCGGAGCGATGACTCATATTTGGGACCGATTGATCAGGTGAGTTTTTAATTTTATTAACGGTTGTGTTCAGCCTTTATTTTAAACTTTCCCTGATGATGCATCATAAATATAGGCGACAATTATCCTTAATTTTGGTGTTCGTTTTTATGCTGCTTTAACTTTTTTTGTCTACGGTTAAGTGTTGGATGCTACTTATGCTTATGAAGTACGTGTGTGTTGCCCAGGTTAGAGACCATGGCGAAGACGGCGAGTGACCACACGACATAATTTTTTGGACTGGAGCTATTCCAAGGCACTGTTAATCCGTTACGTATCATTTTGTCATTTTTGTCGTATCATTGCATGGCGACTTGGTATAGCGTGCTCACCTACCCCGATTGTCATCGGGCCAGCTGAAAAACTCGTTTGATCAACACCATGGTGTTCATACAATATGTTGTGGGCCCCAGCATGTGGTTCTGAACCACGCCGGGGCCACTGAATTAACCCTGGCCCGATTACGATTGCCTGATGCCCGCGATGGAGAAGAAGACCGGAGAGGACGGAACAAAACCGTTTACTTCAGAGCTTAACCAGAATTGGTGTCGTTGTGTCGGGTTTGTGCGTGTGTATGCGTGAGTCATAGATGCGCTAACATCGAGATCTAGGTGTGAGGTTAATCCAAGATACATATACGTGTGAATGAAGGGGGGAGTTGAGGATTTGCGCGGCTGTCGCCATGCTGCGAGAAGGGAAGCCTTGTATCGGAGGCGAAGCGATCGGATTAAGATGTTGAATAAATACCATTCACAACAAAGATTTTCTTCAAATCCTCTGATTTGCAGTGTTCCTTGAGGCACTGCGTGCTGTCTACATAATCTTGAATAGACAGATGGCAGTCCTGGGTATGCAGTCGCGCACATGTATGCATTTTGCACTTTCTTAAACTTATCTTGTTTTCATTTTGACGATATGTTCAAACAAGCTGGATCCGCACAACCGTTTCTCATCGTAATATTTCGCATACTGTCAGGCGATTTCGAACTTGGTAGTAGATCGAAGAGGGCTGAAAGCAAGGTGATTGGAGCTGTTTAGTCACTGTTTACTGGTTAAGTGGTGGATTTTGAGTTTTCATCCCAATTATTTGCTCGATATCCCAAAAATCGACTCTAACAAAATAGTGGATGTGAGTGAGAAAATATACGCTAACCTTTCGCATAGTCGCTCCACAGTTTTATTCAATCCTACATGATTTTATTGCGGTGTACACACACTATATCTGTAGCTCTCTATTTCTAGTACCCAGTCATTTACCTCGAACATTTATTTGTGTGTCCTTCATATGTTTGATAATAGAAAGAAAACTTTGTTTAATGCCGATTTTCCATATCCCAGTAAAAGGCACTAATCTCAGCCATCATGATAACCTGATTTCCTTAAGTAGCAATTACACACGCTTAACATGGTAAAGTTAGGCGTGCTTGTATGCTGAAACGAAATGTAGGCACCCCTTGCCCCATCACAGTAGTTGTAACTGGTGCCCTAGTTAATTTTGGTCTATATTACGAGCTGTGCTCTTATCTTCACCACTTCTGATGATCGATATTTGCGAGATTTGTGTTAAAAGTATTGTCATTTTTTTTCTCGTTTTGTCCAAATTTTTCTGTACTCTAGTTATTGGTTTTCACTGAAACGGCATTCTGTAAGGGTAGTTCAGTGTTTGACTTCGTTGTGATCTGTACAGTTGTTGTTGGAACAACGACCTACTACGTTGTCAGCCTTCAGTATTGGCGGACAATTTTTTGTGTTCCAGTTTATTAGTCTCTAACAATGTAGGCTATTTATGGGTCATAACAGCTGGAACCCGTAAACTGTTAAGACTACAGGCATAGTTTCATACGTAGTGTTTCGGCTAGTCTTTTCTTTCGATTTTTATTGTCAGTAGCATACCCGGAGTGGTCAAACATTTTGCAAAGAATTTAGCCGTGTTAGGATATAAACTGTCCGGTCAAATCATCTAAAAAATTTTTACTTGTCTTACTGCTCTACCTGAAATTGTAGTACTTCGAGCAGTGCTTGTTAGAGATGCGTGTCTTTATTGTTTTGATTCTTCTATCATCTGCCAGATTATTACTTTTCTGTTTCCACAGCCCTTGCGATTTTGCTACCGATCCTCAGCGTCTCATTTCTTGTGGCGGCGTTATGTTTTAAATCAGCGGTCGCTCGAAATGTGTTCCACTTGTAGATTCGGCTTATTATAAAAATCAGTGATTCTCAGTTTTTAATTACAGTTGACCAAATTTCATTACAGTAACGTTAGAAATCATTGCCCTGTGCCAATGTTTTCGGAGAAAGTTTGTGGAGTTCCTCTGGACTGTTGGTAATATTTCCTTTCCCACATGTGCACTGGCACACTATATGTAGGGTGTCATGTCAATTGTTAGCCATGGCACTCACTTCGCAACGTCGCGTAATTAGCATACATCTACGTATTTGTATATCTGTGCTTGATGTTCATGCCTTACTACGGCCAACACGAGTTATTTTTAGTAAACTACAGGTCCATTGATGTCCTCATTAAATAAAATACGCACCTTTTGATGATCCATTGATATTCAGACGGTATCCCATAGGATATTTCATCAACCTGTCATGTACATCGGCTGGTGTATTGTACTAATGTTCAATTGGACCCTCTAAGAAAATTGTGGCACACATGGAAGTCACTTGGAGATGCACACGGTCTTATATCTTGTTGCTTTTAGTATTATCGGTAATCACTTTGCATAAATTCCTTGGCTTGAGGGCTTTTGTACAAGTGAATATAGGCCTCAGAATTTACACGGCAAAGCCAGTGACCACTTTTGAGTTTTTCCAGTTCTGTTTTGTTTGCCAAGGTTAATGCGCCAAAAAAATGGGCAAATGCGTATCTCAACTTCAAAAACATTGCCTCTGGCTAGGATATTTCAATGGGACCGAATTCTATCGTGAAACCGTTTTGCAATTCATTACAGAAGTAATCTTTTTACATGTATTCAGTTTCAAATTTTGTTATGCATTCCTATAGTGAAAAATGTCCAGTGTTTTTCTAATAGATATTAAAAAATCCGCATCAACGACCATCGGTCTGCTTCATTTGTCAGACGGCTAGCTCATCGCAGAACGAAAGTTATGCTGGATTATGCTATTACACTTGTTTTGTGGTCACATCTAACCTGGAGCATTTGCTTTGCTACAGTCAAACTGCTGTTCATTCTTTGC
>UXSR01000856.1:0-15927 GCA_900604375.1 Mesocestoides corti
GGTGGAAAATCTCCTCCGTGGATAATTGAGTTTCCCCTCAGTTGGTTCGTATTGTACTTCTGTTTGAGTCGTCAAAGTGACGACGAACGTGAATTCGGCTTACGATAATATACCTTTGAATGAACCCCGCGTCCTTTGAATTGACCTTGCTTCGGTGATTATCGAGGGTATATTTTTTGCTTCGCAAACGTGATTCAGCGGAGCTGATGAGGAACTACCACACCATCTTTCCCAAAACCATAAGTTAACACTTTTTTGAGGATTCTATCATAAACTTTGAATGACTACTTAGGTAACTCTTCTCCGTGTTTTAAACACGAAACTGGTATCAAAAACCCATAATAGGAGTCAATTGCAAATTTTAGAGGAGTCAGAGGAGCGACTTAATCTTTAAAGTTTGTGGACTTCAGGAAGTAATTGTTTAGTCTTTTCGAGTCGAAACCATCGATGACGATCGACGAAATCCTTAACGAGTGCGTCCACTGCAGTACTAGCAACACGACTCCGGGACAGTCCAACGTGTGGATTATAGTTGAACCAGCGTTAAGGACTTTCAGCAATCTACCACAATCTCCGATTCTAACCCGTTTGTCCCTTAAGTAATCACGACCAGACGAGAGACAGATCGGCACCGAACACCAACACAGCGCAAAGGACTCTTTTTACTGCCTGTTAGCACTTCGAAGCTTGGAACCTTATTATTCACTGTCCTTACAAATAGCAGTATAAGATCTCGGACACGAAGGAAGGGCGCTTGCATTAACATATATGCCAGACGAGAGTTCTTGGCGTCCTCGTCTTCACTTTTTAACATACGGGCTAGCTCTGTGGACTATGAACAAAAGTACACAGCCACCAGTATTCCGGAGGGTCTCAGATATCACTATCACCTCCGAAAACAACAGTGGCATTTCTTTGTTTCGATCCATTCTGGCCTACCTTCCATGAAGCAGCCCATGAGATGGAGAATTCCAACTCAGGGGCAAAATACAGTGTAGTGTCAGTTTTCGTAACGCAAACTTCAATGCTTGAACAATTATGTTTTGCCGATGGGATCTTCAAATATGGCCTGTCAGCTACCTTCAAGGGATTGGTCACTCAAAACTTGATGATAAAAAAACATTTCGTCTGATTTTATGGCGCCATGGAGGCACTTTATAGCAAGCCTCTCTTATTACTTGCCTAAATGTCTAAGTTGATAATGTCAAGGAGTGAAGGCAAATCTCACGAATTTTACGCTTTTTTCTGATGCATGGATTATATCTGAGTAAAGCGACATCCTAGTCAGCGTTTATCACCTTGTCATTTAATTAAAGCTTTATCAAACTTGAACCACAGCTACTTAAGATCACTGTGATTAATATTGAAACTATCCTATTTGATCGAATAGGATTAAGCCTGGAATTTCACCATTGATACAGTTGTCAACAAATATAAGTTTCTTCATGGGACTTAGCCTTTAAATTTGTCAGTAGTGCTGATGAGCAAAGTACAAAAAACTTTTCTTCGCAATTCCATTACTGATAAATCAGCTAGTCTCACGACCAGTCTCGATTATCTACACTCGGCTAGAAGACTATCTCTTGCACTGGTAACTTTATCAACATCTATATAAACGCGTCACTTGTGGATATACAACAATTTAAAAAGGACTTTATGATAATGCTTGGAAGCTGATTATTGTGCAAGCAGTATTCAAGGACACAATACGGTACTTATATGGACTAAACAAACACTGTGAAGGTGAATAGGAAGCTACATGATTTAGGAGAGGCTACTCGGTTTCAGAATATAACTTCTCCAATTTTGTAAGCAACTAGCTAGTTTCTCACAGTCGCATGAGTGAATGGAGCAATTTTATTAGGAAATAAATCTAATGAAGCAGTTAATCTTAAGTCGCACTTACTCACCCCTAACACAATCATTCATAAACTATCGTAACCTTGTTCATTCAAGGTGTTTTGGTCGTCACTAAGCTTTTCCATGTTCATATGCAACTGTGTGGTCAGATGCTTTACAACTTAAATAAATTAGGTATTTAAAGGATCAAGTATCATTTTCTTTGGCAGTCGTCAACAAATCGGAACAATAATCTAAAAAAACGCAAACCAAACGAAGTATAAAAGTCATAATCGATAGAAAATTAAGTGATATATTTATGTGATTTGGCTTTATATAAGGTTACGTGTAGGGAAACTGCCACGACAAATCCGGGTGGTACATTATTGGCGAAAATAAAATTATTTTACTACTTTGTTCCTTTGATCACATTTAAAGGTACGATAAAGTGCATTGACAATTTCTTGTGTCATTCTTCCCTATTTTTAAGAAATTATATAATCAACCACTACCAATTTTGGCACCGTAGTAAATGACTGGTTGGGACAAGACAATCGGATGTGTAAATTTTGTCCCATAATAACTTGGGTCAGCAGGCGCCACCATAAAGATAAACATGGTAGATTACAAACAAAATAACATAGCGTACTTCCTCTTTCCAAGTCCGCGTTTCTCAGTCACTGAAACCACCTTCTACCATTCGAACATGAAAATGCCAAAAAGAGTTTCCGTCATCATCACCAAACTGCTAGGACTGAAGGTAATAATGATCTTTAGAATAAAACGTTATAAAGATTTCCATTTTGACAAAAAGCAATTCTATCTTGCAAATTAGCCCATTTCATTCGTCTGCGATCTTACCTCCATTACTTGAAAATCCTCGTCATCATTGCGCCGACAGACCTGCATGAAACAGAAATATATAAGCCACGCATTTAATGTTTTAACATTTTCAACAATTATTTGTCTAGATTTAAGATATTAACTGTTTCCCTATTTATGTTATGGTCCACTCATAAAATTTTGCGGTGCATTTAGTAGTAAGAATTGATTTTGCACGAGATACTCTCATTTGTATAACACGGAGCCAATTTAAAACACAATAAACCGTTTTTTATTGATAGCACTTAAATTAGGGCATTATAAACGCAATTTTCTACCTCGGTTCATGTTATTGCTCCGAGTGTTTAAGCACACTAACTTTCATGCATGGTAAAACACCGATTTTTCAAAAAGCGAAAGTTGTTTTATCAATGAAGATTGTTATTTGGGAAAATCTTCTGAAATGCATTATTACATTTCTTTCTGTACATCATGTACTGTCACAGATTTCAAGAAGACACGTGTTTTTGGAATCAGCTTCTAATGTTTCTGTGCTTCTGGGTCATGATGCATATTTTGTTTGCAATGGTGGCAATAAATGGACCTACGAAAGTGACGTCAAAGCATCAGGAAGAGAAGTAGGCCCACATCCACCGCTAGGTGAATTTAAGAAAAAGGTTGACTCTGTCTACAATCTAGGTCCGATTCAGACCAGTTACCTCATGTCAACTAAACAAAATATTCCATCATCTGTATATACAATGCAAGATGGTAGAGGTCGTCTAATTCTTCGTATTGATAACGCAAGCCTTTCGGATGCTGGACATTATAGATGTCATGGTGATGTCAACACACAGGATGCTTTTCTTAGTGTCCATCCGAAAGAACATTTCGCTGTTAATCATACCAATGGCCTTCCAGCCGTGCCGCTTGCTGCTGGTATGCTCAAGTTTTTTAGGATGTTTCCATCTGACCGTGCTGACGAGGTGCGTTAAAAGTATTTTATTGAAATGTGCAATTTTTTTATTATTCTAGCAAAGGTTTAATTTTGCTTTCAGCGTCAGCTTGAAGTCAATCATCACGAATATTTTTTAGGCATTTCGGAACTTAGGTTAGAATTAGGAATGTTTGCGACAACGTAAAAATTAAAAAATTTTAGATTTTAACAACATTTAAATACCATGTCTCAGATCTATCGCAAGTTCTTCGTAGTGCGTCTCTGGTACCGATCGATCACGCTCACAGTGGTTTCAGGCATAATGACAGTGTGATCAATGAGTACATGTAACAGAAGTATAAACTCAAATATGACTGTATATTGCGAATCAAATGCATGATTTTAAGCGTCATGCTGCTGACATGCACAGAATTACTGCATTAACTATTTTATCAATCTACTATGAATTTGTTAACCATATTGATACTTCCTCAAAGTTCCTTCTGGGCTCTAATTTGGTTTGATTTTTGCAATTTTAAATCAACACGAATGTGCTCTACTCCAGAACATAGTAAGTAAATGCGTAAATTGTGTCACATATTTTATAAACTGATTGAATTTTTGCGGTCATGGTTTTGAAATTTGTACCTCCCAAAATTTACCCATTTTACTTACCTTCCCTTCTCTCAGAACATTTTTTGCCTCTGTACTGCAGCCATAAATTCTAATTGTAGGTTATCCTTTACTGCCCTCTAACAAATGCTCAACAAGTTCTTGCCTGGGAATGGCGTGAACCAATTCCACCCGATTCAGAACTGGCTGCCGTTCTTCCAAGAGATGCGATTCCGAGTAGAACAGTTTCCTTCAACGAATCCGGAATTTTCTCTAATGAAAATGTAGAAATTGGGCCTGGTCTGGCATGGGTTCGAATCCTCGACCCATTTTCTCCAGAGGCACCAAACAAACTTTGGTGTAAATTTGAAATGCAGGATCTGTGGCATAGCAAGGTCAGCTAGCAGCCATGTGTGACAATTAGGAACTTAGTTACAACATCTTTTTCGGTCATTCTAAAGTAATTAGTAATAAGACTCCATCCAACCTAGCTTAAATATTTAAAATAACTTAAACTTGAGGTTTTTCACCGCGTAAGTGTCCACCGTGTCCGCACGTAATACAAGTCTACATTTAAAGTGCTAATCTTTTTTAAATCGAAGTGAATGTCTTATTTCCTAACTTGGGACCGTAAAATTGCATGTTTAGTATTAATTAATAACAGTATCGGAGGACTTTTTTTAGTAATAAAGATAAGTTCAAATATTCCTTTGGATCTGAATGTCGCTACGTACTAAAGAGTGTTACAAAACTATTACCAGCTGATTGCATGTTTAAGTACCCAGAAGGTTTAAAGTTAATGGCATGCGTGACTGGGAGCACACTGTAGTTAACGGAAAAGTCTACGATGATCAAGATAAACTTTGGCAGAACTGTCCACTAGAAAAGCTGGCACAGGAGTAGCTGAGCTTGGTACTTAAAAAAGTGAGCTTGGAGTACACTGTTTAATAAACTGCTCTACTGTAGCCCAAGACGTCGTCGGTGTATGTGCATACAAACATTTTTTTGTTTAGCGAGGACATCCCTCCTATTATGAAATACACTGGACGCTTTACGAGCCTATCAATGTCAAGGTAATGCTCCACAATTCCTCCTCTGAGCCCCTTTTCTACGACCAAGAGACACGTGGCAATGGCGTCGACTATTCAGCCATCTACGGCAGTCTGGGGCTGGAGCGCGAAAGCTCTTCTCACCGGGACCGAATGGCTCTTCTCGCTGAGCCCAAACCGCGTCTGATCGAGGGCTATCCGGCGCGCTTGGCCTGCGTCTACAGGCCCATTCACGGCTCCCAATCAGCCGGCAGACCGGTGCAAATCGCCGCCTGGTTCCGCGGTGATGACTATCGACCACTGCCACAGCCTCCCTTCCACGTAAACAATACGCAGGAGGAGGGAGTGTCGTGGTTAACCGTGCGCGCATTTCCCCTCAACCTAGCCGAGGATCAGCCCTCGTTCGAGCAGGCAGAACAGGTGCCTTATGAAAAAATCACCTGTGTTGTGAACAGTCTAGTGGATGAGGAGAACAATTACACTGTAACTTCTAATGCCAGGTAATATTTCCGTGATCTACACTTACCAAGTGCGTCAAATTGCTTAATGATGTGTTATCAGCTTTGTGCAACACATCTAACAGCCCGGTTTTGTCCTCCTGTTTATGCTGCCAGTTATCGAGATCTCATGCCAGCATTTGACTGGCATGGTTTAAATCTGTTAGGTTTATTGTAGTTTAGAGCAATAGTGGACCTGGAAATGGGCATAACAAGGACCTTAACAGGTATAAAAGAAGGTGGAAAGATTATGTAGAGTGATTCTCCTTTCACTCATGCCAAAGTCAAAACCTTTGCATATGCCAGATAAGTCGTGCTAACATATGTGCTTATATCGAAGATTACCAGTGGGTATTCATCTGCCAAATTTTCCCTAATTTATAGAACTTTTATGATATCAGATAGAAACTTGCCTGGATTTTGTTCCTAGGATATGTAAGTGTCTCACTATCAATGACTCAGATTTCACCCT
The DNA here is from genome assembly GCA_900604375.1 of Mesocestoides corti. NCBI lineage: Eukaryota > Metazoa > Platyhelminthes > Cestoda > Cyclophyllidea > Mesocestoididae > Mesocestoides > Mesocestoides corti. The sequence goes on from UXSR01000856.1 coordinate 6,229, forward strand.
GTTTGGCTGGCTACGTAAATTAGAAACTGTGGCAGTGTCAGGACCAAGCTATTTTAACCTCCACTTCTAACGATATCAGGGAGGTTTATTTTGCGTCGCTGATGTTCTAGATTTTGGTTTATTCTGCACTATTTGCTGTGATATCTGTCGTTGTAAAAAATAATCACACAAACTAATCCCTCGTTTAACTTGTTGTGCGCATAATGTAATTGTGATTGTTATTGCTTTGGCCAATTGTTTATCTGGTCTATTGTTGAAAAGTTTTCAATAGAAAAGTCGGCTACTGCGTTTATTAGTGCTGCTTTCAATCGTAGTATTATAAGTTAAAGAAATTGAACCCAATTTTGATTAGTAGTATTTTGATATAAGCATCATATTTTATATTATTGTAAGCATCAAATTACGTGCGTCCTTGATAGAAATCTTAATTATATTTGCAAGATAACGATTAAAAGAATTTCAGCTTTCATGAGTCAAGCTTTTTGCCTTCAATTAAGAGTTATTTTTTAAGTGATATACTTGCTAATGAGTTTGTTGGGGGCCAGGCATGTGGTCTTGAACCACGCCGGGGCCACTGAATTAACCCTGGCTCGATTACGTTTCTCTGATACCCGCGATAAAGAAAAAGACCGAAGAGGACGTGGACACAGCCGTTTACTTCAGAGCTCAACCACGTTGGTGTCGTTGTGTCGTGGGTGGGGTTCGCGCGTGTGTATTTATACCTCGGACGTGTTGGTCATACATGCACTAACATCGAGACCTAGGTGAGGGGATACTCCAAGATAGATATTCGTGTGAATGAAGGAAGAGTTGAGGATTCACGCGGCTGGTGACATGCTGCGAAAAAGGGGACCTTGTATCAACACGACTCACAACAATTTTCTTTGGACAAGTAAGGGATTTTCGAACTAGCACAATGTGACTTAGTGTCCAAAAGTGTCAAATATTGTGATGGAAAGACGACGACTCTTACGACTCCTCACTCTATATAAACTTCATCAGCTTGATCAGTTACCCCTGTATATACAAAACGGGTAAGCATCCACTTAGCATATTTTCTCGTGGCGTCTGGTTTAGTCGGTTCGGTTATTTATTTTTCATGTAAAACAAGTATACTGGTTTGACACTACTTCTTTATCCATTCGCATTCGGAAGCTGAATTAATAGAAATGAATTGAACAAAATAACATCTGACACTGAAGTAGTTTAAGGTAATAACGTTTCCGTTTAGATTAATGGTAAACTGCGCACATCTGGAGATAAGACCACCCTATACCACAGATCTCGACTCAGTCGAGAATGTTCTCAGAAGTCTGACGCATAACATTTAAATGTCAAATATCTTTTTCAACTTTTGAAGGTAAAACGCGCTACTTTTATTAAACGGCCAAATTCTGTTATGCAAACTTCCATCTTCCCTAATTCTAGCAGGTTGAACACGTTATGAGGCGAGAATGGAGACGTGTTCGATTAATACTAAAAATAAGTCACTTTTTTTCAAAAGTAACGCATTAAGCACAAAAGGAAGCCAACGGAACGCAGTTAATTAAAGGAGGCAATTGTGAAGTTTCATCGGAACCATCTTTTTCCTGAAATCTGATGTTTTTGTGCTCCATATTTGGGTTTGAATTGCGGGCGTTAGGTAGCCCAGTTAACTGGGCATTTAGCTTTTTTCCCTTTTTTAATCAACTTTGGACTAGGCTGTCTGTTTAGAGTCGCACAATAACAGATGCCAAAAAACAACGCACCAACACTATAATTTAATTTGGTTTGTGAACAGCAAAAAACAAGTTATGGGGTCTTTCAATTGCCTATTGAATTTAAACCAGTAATAAATCAACTATTGCTAAACTAACGGATTTTTCTCTTTTTTTGACGTACTATTTTACATTAATATAAGTGAACTATGACCCAGTGATTTGGTATAGAATTAATATACACAAGATTAAAATGTCATAAAATTTTGGTGTACACCGCAGCCTGCTGTACGGAAACACGCTTTAAAAAATAGAGCAAAAAACTTCATAAGACGTTCTTACAGTCTTAAATTCCCCTAACGTTGAATCTAGTATTTATATTAATCCCACTATATCTGATTGGGGTCCAAATAAACTGGTGCGTCTCTCATGAGTAATCTTTTTGGTGGAAATCCCCTTCACTTTCGAAACTGCACCGTAATGCGCCATCTTTTTTGTAATTTCTGCTATTTTTGTGCTTTTAAGTATTTGAGGCTTTTCTTCAGTCTAATCCATAACAGGCGATACAAGCTTTTTAGGATTAACGGTCTTTGTACACTTGTGATACTAACCTAATGGAATAAAACTGTTCTTGCTCCATCTTAACCAAGGTGGCAGCTCCACACAAGTACACTGAACTCTTTCATGCACAACTTGGCAATGCTCCGTCAAAATCTCACATACAACATGAATCTTACTCATTTGATTCTAGATTGGGCTTAATCCGATAATTGGAGTCATGTTGTAATTGTACCACGCACATTTTTGAATTGCCTAGTGTGTGAATCGTGAAACCCTCTTGGGTTTATTTGTGTGTACATAAATAAATGCAAGTTTTCCCCCCCTTCAGTCTGGTCCTTGAAGTTATTCGCCAGCCTCGAATTATTGCGACCCAAGAAATGTCTGCAGAGGTCTCTCTTGGCGACTACGTTCAGCTAACATGTCTTGCCATCGCAAACGGGAGGCCCAACATATCGATTGACTTCAGCTCGAAAGTGGGCAGACGTCCCTGGGGGTTCCTCACTTCTGCTGCCGAGTCTCAAAGCGATCCCCTGGAAACTGGTAGTCCTGAAGACGTTCAAACCGCCGGCTGGAGTCCGCTTGTTGAGTCGTACCGGCTAAAGCTGCACCAGCCTCAGGCCGACCCTCAGAAGCCCATGCTGCATAAACTGGTTGTCGATGTTCGAGGTGAGCAGTATGCGCTTTGCTCATGTGGGACGAACTAACTCAGGAGTTTCAAGCGTTTTCCACCAATCCATCCGCACTTTAACTGACACAAGGATGAGGCGTAGACGCCATTCCTGCAAACTCAAAGCCTATGTGCGGCATCAGTGGCAGTCCTACGTTCACTTTGTCTACTGGTGCGAGTTCATTTTGTTCATTTTTGTAGTTGGGGTGCTCCCATGCCTTTTCATTCACACGCTTCAATAGGGTTAATTCTGCATTCCGCATAAAAATTTTCAGTAGGGATAATTGCTAGCGATTACGTCAGCTTAACAAAATGTGGCTTCAACGTGAAGGCTTTTTTTTGGGTTTAACTAAAATACCTTCAACGAACCAAAACGGGAGATGACTAATAGCGAACCAAAAGCTTTTCACCTTGTGGCCTGAATGGGTTATCTGTGATTTAGAACATAAGCCACAACACTGACTTGCTGTGGGCCCCAGCATGTGGTCTTGAACTACGCCGGGGCCGCTGAATTAACTCGGACCCGATTACGCTGCCCTGCCACAGACGATGAAGATAAAGACCGGTGAGGACGTAGGCACAACCGTTTACTTCAGAGCTCAACCTCGTTGGTGTCGTTGTGTCGTGTGTGGGGTTTGCGCGTGTGTATTTATACCTCGAGTGTGTGAGTCATACATGCACTAACATCGAGACCTACGTGTGGGGATGCTCCAAGATAAATATTTGCGTGAATGAGGGGGGAGTTGAGGATCCGCTCGGCTGGCAACACGCTGCAACAAGGGAAATCCTGTGTAGGAGGTGGAGCGACCGGATTAAGGGGTTGAATAAACACGATTCACAACAGACTTTAGGTAGTTTTCCGTTTGAATGGTGACTGATGCTTTCACTTTGACGTTGAAAATGCTCGTGTGTTTACTATGGGCTAATTTTATAGCTAATCTTCTCATAGTTTCGGGGTACAATCTGCTGAAGGTATTTGTAACGCGGTGTCCGTCCCTTCACCACAGAGAAGAGTTGACTTTGGGACAGACATCACACAATAAGTCCACGTGCGAATATTTCGGTGGGTGGATGCGCTTTTTTGTGACTGATGGAGTGGCTGACATGATTTTTGCTTGGATGTAAAACAGCTAAGGGCGACTAGTTTCATTCCGAACCCTCCGATCGAATCGCTGCTCATTGGGGAATACTATTTCACATGGAAAACTCCCTGAAGTATTGAAATCTGTCGTTCGTCGTACGAAGTAAGTTCGCACTAAAACCACCAACCCACATATCGTGAAAATGTCAGTCACTCTTCGCACGGGATAAACTTCACTGCAACGCAGTTGCCATTTTCCGTAACACCTATAACCAACCAGAACGCCGTTTAAGTCCGAATGTGGATATAACCAATCAGAATTATTGCCTGCGACCAAACCGCAAGATTAGAATTCATGGGAGCAGGTTGGATGTTCGAAAAACTCGGACGGGTTTTTAAGCTGTGATAAGATGGCCCCTTTACCAGAATCCTATCATGCTGAGAATAACCTTGTCTACTCAAACGACTGTAACAATTTTTTTAGAATTCTAGGTATATATCAGCGGTTGGGTTATTTCCACATTTGTCGCTTTCTCTAAACATGAGTTGCCATGGCCTTTTCAAAATAGCGATTCAGTTGTGTAGTCCACCGAGTTCGGTTATTTGATCGGGGTTCAGGTGTCATACGAGGCTAAATTAATCATTGTTTTAAGCCAAAATATTCATGTTTTCGCAAAAGTCCTTATCCAGAGCAATTCACGTAAGAAGGCGCAGCCATGAGGTCATGGAAGGACTGATTGTAAAAGTCATAAAGATGCCTAAACGCCAAGGCTATCAGAGGGTTGACCTGATTTAATTACTGAAAGCTTAAAGGAACCGACTTCAAGGTGCCTTAATAACAGAGCAAGCGCCTCCCTACCACTTTGCTTAGGTGGCCACGAAGGTTAAAACGAGTAGTTCAGTTAGGCAATATTCCAGAACTAATGAGTTGGTGCCGCCTAAAATAACCCACGTGCATCACAAAATACGTTTTACACAAGATGTTAGGGTGCTACTGTTCAGCTGTCTATGCTCGTCCACGAGTAGCTGGGATGTTTCCAGCAGGAATGGAGTGTTGCCGTTCACTAATTTCAGCACACTTTCTTTTAATGCACTGGTTCTGTGAGTACGACTAACACAACTTTGGAAACTGGGTTCGGTACCTACATGAGAGCCCAGTGTCGTAACATTCCCTTTTTGAAGCACTTCACTTGATTAGGCGCACATGGTGTTCCATTATCCGGCTAAACTTCGATGCGGCATTGAACGTGTCGCATCTTGATACACACGATAAATTAACAGTTCTACCTCCGCTATCTGGAATTCCCCCTCAGAAAACCCGTCTTGAATTTGCATGATCTCTGTGCTGAAAACAGCATAATGTACGTATCTAGTTATTGTTCAGATGTGTCTGATTTCGAAAATGCCAGGAAAAGACCACTCCTCCGCCACTGGATGCAAATTTTTATTTTCTAAATTTAAAAGTACAAACAGGACATGGTAACTTGGGGAAACACAATGACTAACATAGGCAGTTTTTAAAGTTTATCAGTAAGTGGTAGCGAGGGCTAACACTATCACTAGTTGCCTTTTCGGAAGAAATTAGGAAAAGTTTTGAAATAGGTACTGTTTATACGTACTAAGGTATTAAAAAAATTTCTCCAAAATTCAACACGAAATAAAATTCATGTGAAGAAGTTTGATTGGCTGCCACAATTCAGTTGTACTCTTTGTGTAAGATACCTATTCAAAAAATACTACTAACGAATATGAAGTCGTCGTCCATGGGTCAACTTAGGGTCTGGCATTGTTTTCTAAGGGGCTATAAATAATCGCATTTAGGCATTAGAATTCTTGGTCCTTTTTAATATACTTTCATTTTTTCTCACAAAATGGCAATTGGCGAAAAAGGCAGTGGGTCGAGAAACGTGTGAATAACAATTTATTTTTGATGTCTGGATTCACGCTCAGCGACACATCAAAACGCTTTGGGGGAAAATAACCAGTGAACCAACTTTACGCGGCGACTTCAGCAAATTTTGATTTATTACTATTCAACTTACCAAAGAACGAAGAACCTTAAAATGTTCTGATCCGTCAACATTTGTCTCAAGGCCCCGGGAATGGTTTCGAACCCCTAACTGAGAATGACCCTTAGAATAAGTGGTATTCATAAGGTCATTCCTCAAACGCTTACTTAGCCTCTATATTTTACCCTCAAACCGCTGGTGGGTCAAAATGATCTCACTCTCATTCAATGCATACCATTCTCTCGGTGATTAACAAGTGCACTTAATCAACAATTGTACCATCCCACAGACCAGGAGATGTGAAACTCCCCTTATGCGCCGATACTCGATGCAGGTGAATTGTTAGTTTCATGTGTAGCAAGCAGCAAGCGAGCACAGGCAGCAGGCGCGAGCGAACGCAATTAGCAAGCGTAAGAGAACACGACTCAATCGATTTTCATGAATGCCCTCCACTCCGTTCGTTCAGAGATCGATGCTTAACAGAACTACATAAACGCACCTGCTACCCCGTACACACACCCCGCTGGCTGCTTTGACAAATTAGTTGAGCGACGCGCCACCTGAATTTTTCACTCCTTCTTTCGGTTAGGCCGTGTCAGCGCATATTGCCGGCCCTGTTGTGGTTTCCAAAACCGCATCGGGGCCCGCTACACATAACAGGCTAAAATCCACCACTTGGAACAAATCTCCACCGAAACACATCGCTACTCCAAAAGGAGGGATCTTGTTGCCTAATTAATGGTTGTGTAGACCTCGCCGTGTCGTTCTTCGAGGTTCCATAGGTGTCCTATAAAGCATTCCCCATAACCAAGTTCCGGTCCCCTGTGCTAAACATTAGATTATGCCTTTTGTTGACATGGCTTTATTAACAACATTACTGCTAAAACCAAGGTACATATAATGTTGCACTGTTCCTTGTTTCATTTTGCGCCTCTTAATCACGAGTGCAAATTTGGACGTGCCATGTCGACCAAGTTATCTTTGCACAAATGCGTACGATAATAATACCTGCATCGCCGCTCATATTTCTGAAATGAGGAAAATAAATTAGCAAAAAATCGTCGATGATAGGTCCCTTCAGTACCGCCCAGTTAGGAATCATCAGATTAGCTTACAACACGGACATGCCATAGTTTGTAAGAGGTATGCGCAAATAACAGCATAGAAGTCGCCTGATTTGACGATGAGCAGCTGGTTGGCCAATGGGGGTGGTTTGGTTCTCGTGGGTTGGTGCACTGACAGGGAGATGTCGAGGGGGCTCACTATTCTCACAAACTTCTGCGTCCATGAAGACACTTTTGTACCAACCAATTCTGAGAACAATTCCTGCTTCTCGGAGAGTTTACATTGTTCAGTCGTTATATTTGAATTCTGCGTAAACTCCGGATTGTAGGGGCCCTACGAGAGCATCACGGCGTGTACCGATGTCGAGTAACCAACGCTGCCGGCCAAGTGCAGCACATTGGACATCTGCGTGTCCGGTCTGAGCCCAGCCTCACCATTCAGCCGCATCAATCGACGTACTTTCTCACCCGACGCCCGCTGATTATCTCATGCCTGGTCACCGGGTACCCGTTAGCCGGCACCAACCTGACGGCGCACATGTTAGCCAATGAGGATGGGGATGAACAAGCAATGGCTGATGAACCACAGGTGCGAAAGCACTTAGCCGAAGTTGAGCGTAATTCGCCTGTGCGACTGATGGTTCTCAAAGCCAACAGACTCCGTGAGCCCTTTGTCTCCGTTAAATTAACGGACATCCGCGCTGGAGTGTACGAGGGGTAAGTCAGTATGCCTTCGTTTTTGACGTGTGTTTTATGTGGTTGACGAGCTAGTCGTTGTCTCAAAGTGGTCAACGGAGTAAAAACGCCGTTCGTCGCCCTGCTTTCACCTTTCGAAATGAAAATTAAAAGTGACCTGGGAATTAATTTTGATGCGAGACAGTTGGCAACCAAAGGAAGCAGTGGAGAGATTCCTAGGCTTCGTAATTTGACAATTGCTTTAATTTTAAAGTCGACAGTAAAAGTCTCAAATCCCAGCGAGGCTTTCGTGTTGTCTTGACCCGGTTACACCACGCAGATACCCAGGTGGATGACAAAAACTCTGCAGTCCACGCAATGCTCCATTCCCATTTGTCGGTCATGTCACGTGCTCACGAAGTCGTGCGAATTTACAAGTCGCGTACGTGCGCATGAGGAAGGTGAGTGATGGATGCAGTTAACCAATAAAAGTAGGACGGACTAGCGAATGCACAAACATCTGAATGATTGAGTGCCTCGTCAGAGTGATGAGGAGGGGGCGTTCATGTTTAGCTGTTCATGATCCGAAGTGTCGCTAAGGGGACAGGTAGGGCGTCTGAGTATGCGGCCTCAGAGCTGATGGGTGTGAATCATCTATATTCATCATGGGATATCCCGCAGGTCTAGGGCAGGTCTCTGATATTTTCTAATCGACTTTTTGTCGCTGCCAAAGTTAAATAAAGCGTCGGCTCGTAATGTCTTCTATAAACCTGTACAGAAAAATTCTTAAATAGATGCGAAAAAGTTGTTTCTGTAAATAAAGCACATCCAAAACCTTCAGTTTTTGCTGGACGTAAAAGCCACATTGAGGAGAACAAAGGTGACGCAGGTTGAGTATTTTCAGGAATGTGTCATTCGATATCATGTTTAAAGTTACGCAATTATCCGAAATTACGCACTAGTAGGTACGTGTACTTGTTCAGGGGTACCATGTGTCAGCACATATGGTATTGGATCATCGAAATAACAAAGTCTTGGATTCTTTGTGTTATTGAGCAGTGCATTAAAAACGAGACCAGTAGTAGTGCAAATGCATTCATCTTGAAGGTTATTGATAACAACATTTTAATGTTACCACCAGAACTTAGAAATCGTGGTTGATTGTGCGGATGGAAGATGCAATCGTTCTTTGGTGGTTGAGTAGTTCAAAATTTTTAAACTTCCAAAAATAATTTTTGTACAAAGGGAGTTAGTTTACCAAACATGGCAATAAATCCTTAAAATGAGTTCAAACAAGTGCCTGATAATTCAATTTGGACAGTTCTGATGTCAAACAGCAGCAGTCGGTAGACTTCGGACTCACGTCAACACGCTCGAATTATTAGAGGATGATAGCACTTAAAATGCATCATTCCTGGAGGCATTTGCAACAATCAACGTGGTTTGTTTTGTTAAAACGGACTCGTTTGGCGAACGCACAAACTCTCATCACATTTGTCAAATCGTCACGTCAGTTAGGTTGATACCACAAATCCTCATTTTTTGAGTTGTAAACGCATTCAGAAGTTTTAATCACAGAATCGTTGCGCACATAAATGTAATTTAGATAACAGAGATAAAAATTGAGGGCTGTCGTTTTGGAAGTAAGTATGATTTAAGTGAATATTTCATGCCGCGCGCCATATACGACATGATGAGAATTGTATAAATTATACAATTTCGATGTAGTTTCCCGCATACATCTGATTCCCCTTAAAACATAGAGGCAATCTCAACTAACTAGCTGGATTGAAGTTTGCAAATTTTGGACTTTAATTACAAAAAACATCTCGGCGCATATTTTAACAAATTACGCTTAATGGTTATGTTACGTTTGCCCGTAACAATAGAGAATACCACTCAAATAACGGTACCAGATCCCTTGCTGACAGCTAGAACCGACCTT
>UXSR01000857.1:0-15925 GCA_900604375.1 Mesocestoides corti
GTGCCAGGCATAACCGAGGTCGATGCTGCTGTCCCGATGAAAAGGGCATTGACGCCATGACAAGATTTATTCAGCCAGCAACTTTCTAAATGCAGTGACAGCTACACAACTTGACAGTACACAAGGAAAAAAGGGTGTTTACCCGAGGTAGAATACGCGTTGGGCTCGCCTAGCTACAGCAGGCACGCCGCTCAGGTGACCTACAGGCGTGCTCTAGCATCACGAAAACAGCGTCAGTAAAGGGAGGAAGAAAACAGGGTAAGTGGGTATGCAATAAGGAGGGAACAAATGCGAACCCAGTGTAGGAATAAAACTCACATGATTACAATAAGGCATGATTCAGACGCACATGACCCGCACACGCACACACACAAGTGGACACTCAAAAATCGCGCAGGCTGGATACTTAACCTTGAAATAATGTGAAGGTAGGTGGGTAGTTGCAAGAAAGAGATCAAGCTAACACAGGAGAGTAGCGAACCGCGCCCAACAAAACTTGCACCAGAATAGGCCATGTCATTTGAATTGACGACTCCTTTGACATGCTAAAGAGTTAGAGTAAAACCTGTTGTGTTTAAATTTGTGCAGAAATCTAGACGTATTCAACTGGACGAGTCGACTAAGGAAACGTGGCACCTACACTTTAACAAAGGAAGAAATCCAGTAAACTGCCAAGTACCAGTGGCAATTTATCAAGTCAAGAATCTGTCATCTAAATGTTGCCGATTTAACAATGTTAGTCCATAAAATGAGCTTGAAATCTGTCAGGTAGGAACACTTTTACGTGATCCAGGTTTCAAATCATGAAAAAAAAGCTACCAGATGTCTTCGCAGCTTTTGATTAGGGGCAGTTTTAATGCTTCATTAAAGATGACACGCAGCAACATTGATGCACCTTTGTTTAAACTAAGATGTGTACCTGGTACGTACACACCTTTGTTCAGGGTCACAGTAATTTTTCAAATACCAACTGCCTGCAGCACACTAACGTACTTTTCCTTCGATTCACATAGTGGCAAGTGGACAGGACAACAAAGGTTCCGAAAAAGCTACCGATCATCAAGGTAGCAGCATGGTAAATATGGGTTATTCATTTGGACACGACAAATGCCCACGAGTAATAACAAACGAATGCGCGTTTGGCGTACGAAAGCGACTGATAGGCATGGTTTGATTTCTACCTTCTTTATAAATATGATAGTAAACGCTGTAATGGGCTATAAATAATGAAGGACGATTATTAAGGCGAATCAGCTGATTTTTCCGCGCGGTTGTTTGCCCGAAGAGCGCGCAAAGTCAACGCACCACCAAGTATCCGTCCAAACTGAGGAAAGCAACAGTGCATACACCGCGCAAGAGCGCCGCGTTAGGCATGTGATACGAGCGCGCAAGTACGTACGCACGCGCGGGCACGCATTAAGGCACGTGGCGACGGTTTGGTTACGGTCGCAAAAGAGAAGCGTCGAAGAAGAACCATATAAGTCACGTGGTATATCACCCTAGGATTGTTGTTGTTGTGACTGGGGCAGACTGTAGTGGCGATGTGCAGGTCAGGTAAACTAAACGATTCACATGTTTTAAGTGGGAATGGTACAAAAGATAAACATGTCGGATGGGACTAAATGCTGTCTCAATTACAAAGCCAATGTAATAGATATGCTATTAAAAAAGTTGTCACCACAGAAATTTAGGATTAAACTTTCAACAAACGGCGATAAATTAACATGCAGGCACAATAAAGGAAAAATTAATTAAAAAACCCGAAACAGTTGCAGGTAGGCACAAAGCGCAAGCACATTTATCAAGATATAAGTAAGAATATGCCATCAGTTTTGGAATATCGGAGTAGGAAATGGACTTAACACGTAAGCAAGAATAGGCGCTAAATACCTTTTTTAATCTAAACTTTTAATTATTTAACACAGAGAAAGAGCACCTATAAACTTCGAGTTCACGCGATGAAGCAAGTTGAAATTTGCCACTACATAAGCAAGGAGAAATCAATCAACATTCACACAAAAAGGAAGTGCTGAATAAACCCAAAATAATTGAAGGAGGCCGCAGGCTAGCATCCAAGCGTTTTCAATCTTGCATTAAAAGCAGATTCAAAAATGCTAGGAGTTCCAGAGTAATGTTCAGTGTAATCGCAGTGTGTGGGTAAAAATAAGTCGCGAAAGAAAATTGAGAACAAGACCTCCACAAAAAAAACTAAAGCTAATGAAAATTGGAAGCTCTTAGGGAAATACAAGCTACCAAACAAGGAGCAAAGGGATGAGGATTAACATGTAATCAGAAACCTGTGTACAACGAAGGGCAAATAAAAATAACACTCTATAGACTTTGTCACGATTAGACAGTTCGATAGAATGTGAAAAACAGTTGTTATGACGTTGGATATATATGAAAACTAAGCAAAGTTCGTTCACAGGATGTTTATACATTATATTATTACATGATAACAGGGGGCCGGGACCAAAATTCACACGTTAGCGTACGCAAACAATATATTAAAAGTGAAAAGTGAACTCACTGAGAGTCTTTGTTGCTGAACATAGGACACAGTAACGCCTTTTCCACTAAAACAGAAACGTAAAGTTCCGGCTGAAAATTTACCTTTTTTCCATCACGAAATTTAACATAGCCTTCAACGATAGGTTTCATCACCGACATTTTTCCTTCAGCATTCAAAAGGCACCGTTTGCAATTTTTTAAATGCAAATGAAAACCGCTTTGAAAGGAGCAAAGCGTAAAATTAGAGCGAAAATGTGACCGCCAGGGAGACACTTGGCGATGGGTATGTGACCAAAATATGACCTTGAGCCAAAACGACTTGGACTGGCTAAACAAGCTGATAAAAAATTTAGAAAATGCAGTCAGGCTCTCAATTCACCTAATATATGAGACACAGTAATTATTTTTATTTTTAAATTAAGCATAATCTTTTAAAAAAATTATGCCTGAAGCTCGTAATTAGGCAGTGGTTTTTTAAGGTTTAGAACTGAAAATACGTCACAGCAACCAAGACATTCTAGGTACTACCAAAGTGGTTTAAATAATGATAGTTTTAGTTTAAAATGCGTTTTAATCATATATATATTTTTAAGCGACATTTAGATTGCCACCCACAATCTTTATATCTATGCAAATTGAAATTCAGAGGAACAGATATGCTTTTGGGATATTCCGATATAAGCAACGAAAAATAGACTTAAAGGGCTGTATCTGGGGTAATTATATGAGACGTTAGGATTCCCAACAAAATTATATTATTTCAGTTTATTTTAAATAAAACGTGATTATCAGTCCATTTGAAAGTATTAGTTTGCTGATAAGAATATATCGTATAAAACACACTATTGCAATTCTCAAGCACACCATGAGTGACTGTTTAATTGTTTTGCATGCAGTCAGATCCGATAAGATGCACAAAAAAGGTGGAAAACCAAAGTTGACCGAGGCCGCGCAATTCGGGTATGTTTTGTTGTGGTTGATTCTGCGTAGATACTAATCATATGCTACAGGTGACAATAGTTGGTTGCACCTAGGCGATTAGAGTCTGATTTTGTCAACTTGAGAATAGAGTGTGTAAAAAAGATCAGCGGAAATTTAGTAATTAGGACGCTCCTCGTTACAAAGTTAACTATGTTGCACTGGTTTCTTCCCGACACTGTCCATTGAGAAAATATAAATCTTCATAGATGTGGCTTAGAGTAAAAATAGCATTTTAAATTTTAACAAACGTTGCTACATTATGACATGAGCAAAGTGAACGAATATTGCGACCTGGACACCACATTCACTCAATTTTCAATAACAACCCAATTTAACATTCCTACAAAGATCTTCAAGACAAAATATGATTTTTTTCACCTAGCACGTTGATTGAATTGATTTCTTTATTAATGAATTTTAATAGATGAATTAGACGAGCAAAATCCATGACGAAATTTAAAAAATTCTTGAAGATATAATAAATTTATTTTTCATTTAACGATGCTTCGGTTCCATGGCTCCAAAGATTCAAAAAAATTGCTTGTTTTCGAAATAACTTGGCTACATAATTTTAGTTACGGTGAGTTTAAGAGAATTTTGTTTTTATCAATGGCATACTATGAAAAACCAACAGACATGGACAATTCTGAAATTCGTTTTAAATAATACCAATTTTTTTAGTCTTTCATATATTTAAAATCCGAAGGCAATGCATTACACATTCTTTTCTTGTTTTAAACAATATTTTTTAACAAAATTAAGTTGAAAAGTAAATGATTATGCAAAATGTTGGTGTCAAAACCATGTCGGTGTGATTACGACGGAGCACGGTTAGCAGAGTTAATGAATTTTAAGCAGCATCCGGCGATATTTGATTTACATCATCACATGAATTCAAAGTAAAATGGTTGATCTTACACGTCCTAATGGGATACAATATAGGCAAACAGAAGATGGTAGACAATCTGAGATAAAGGAACAGAAGAGGGGAAGGTCCAACTTTAAACGGCATTTGGAGTTCCTTGCTAGATTACTTTCACAAGCTACTTATTTCAACGCTTCCCTTCGGGTTATTATTTTTTGGTATTGTGCCAAAAAATATTTGGATTATATTTTACATTTTGGCTAGGCTTAGTTTTGAAACACGAGATCGTGAAACAACCAACAGCTGCTTGAATTTCTTCGTAAGACTATTTTACCGTACTAGTTTTAAGGAGAAGCCTCTTTGGTTTCGTCTGCCATTTTTATTCGTCACCCAAAATGCTAAAGGCGTTGCTTAATTTGGGTTTTTGGGTCATCGTCGGCCGCAACTGTTTTAAAGTCATTTCTGCGTGCTATCTGACTTAATGACTTTCCGTCACGAGACCCAGCCTTCTAGTCTTACTCGCAGGACCGTCATGGGTTAATAATATCTGTGCATACAGAAACGTTGAAATGCTATAAAACTAGCCCAAATTTTACGCGAGTTAACCCTTTGACCAACTCTATGCATTTCTAGAATAGATATTGACATCTACGTTGAAAACGCATTCAGAATCAGCTTTGATTGTTTCAAAGACCGGGTATTGATGTTAAGACATCTGGATCCCTTTTAGCACATTAATCAAAAAACGCCAAAGGTATTATTGCATTTGTTTATTCACAACGATTGCAAGTCTGGCTGTCTATTTAAGCACTCCACAGATGACATAGCGGGACAAAACCAAACGATCACAATAGTTCACCATTTAATAATTGCCATTTCATCTATCCTGAAACTTTAAAAGTCATGAAAGTAATGTTCTTCTTTGTGCCCATTTAAAATGAAGTACAATTGAGAGTCTCCTGCACTGAGTGCTTAAAGTTCAAGTTTAAGTCACCTTTAGGGCGTCATTTCCGGCGGTCCGTACAAATTTTGCAAAATTTACCCTGAAAAGTTTGGACCTGCTTCTTCAACAAAGACTGTAATTGTTCGAAACCATCAACTGAGTTATCTTCTTACATCATCCCCAAGTAATTATGCGAAATATGTTGCATGTAATCAGCAGTCTAAGCCAGTGTAAAGCTGTCTAGCAAGCGAGTGTTTAATTATTGATAATAATCGAATTTCACAAATTTAAAATTGTGTAACTATGTTATATTCGACTTCGATTAATGGCCGTTTGCATGGTACTCCGTTTTGCTGCAGTTTGGAGTTCCGAGATATTCACAACTTATAATGGACAAAATTTGGTGATCTCCAGCTCAAAACATTAAACCATTCAAAGAAACATTGACCTGTAAAACCAGCAATTGGCATGTAGCGGGCCCCAGTGGGGTTATAAAGCCACACTATGGCCGACAATCTACTCTGACTTTGCCTGACCGAAAGAAGGAAAAGAAAATACAGGTAGCGCGAAGCTCAAGCAATTTATTAAATCAGGAGTGGCGTGTTTGCTTACAAGATAGCAGGTGCGTTTATATAGCTTCGCTAAGCATCAACCTCTGGACGCGCGTAGTTGCGTGAAGTGCATTCACGAAAATAGATTGAATCATGTTCGCTCACGCTTGCTAACTGCGTTCGATCACGACTGCTTGGTGCTCGCCACAGGCAAATAAGTAACCTAAAAACCTGATTAAAAAAATCTGTCGTGCTATATTAGAATCAACCAAGTTTTTAAATAAAGTATTATTGATATAGCCATTCCTGGGTAACCTTAATCCGATAACACAATGTGTCTGTAAATTGAAATAAATTCTACCACAAAAGACTCGGTCGAAATGTGTTCATCATGCCCAATCAATTAACTAATTTTTTAATAAAGCCTTTTCTTTTCACCACAACAAGTTCACGATAAATAATCTTCTGCTAATAACAAAATTGGAATCTGCCAAATTCCTTACAGGTAGACCGATATCATGGGTAATGTTTTGTGTTTGAAAGTTAATTCAGTAATATTCATGTGATTTTTTAAACTGGAATATTGCTACTTATGTTATTATTAAACAAACTAGCATTTTAAATGCACCAAATCCAGTTTATTAAAAGGTTTAATCAAGTCACGCTTTCTGTGAGTGAAAAAATTACATTTCTAGGGCCTACGTTTTGGAAACTGTAATAGAGTCTTTGTATAAGCGTCTAGCTATCGTCATGTAACTTTAAAGACATTTCTCTTTTATTTACATCCTGAAAGTTCTCATTACTTTTAATTAACTGGTTACTCGTTGCGTCTTATAAAAATATCTGGAGATGGTGCTTTGCATTCGCTTTGGAGTATATTCATGAAGAATTTATAACGCCCACTGATTATGCTCAAAGTGTGTAGCCCCCTAGTGGTCCCTATTACATCGTGGTCTAGTCAAGTCCCAACTCATGAAATTAGTTCTCTATTGTTTTCTCCGAGTTTCTCTGAAATCGTTACTGGAGGTTCTGGTGGTGAACTGATTATTTGGACATTAGAAGATGGTGAATGTGTAATGTTGTTTGTTTTTTTAACGTCTTTAGTTCTGGCCCAAATGGCAGTGTCATGGTCATATAGGTGCAGTTAAAAACCTCGGATTTGCAAGTTGTGGCAATGTTCTTGGGGAATCATTCTTCTTCAGTCATTCCAGCAATAAGTGCGTACTTTTACTGTGGACTCATAACGAAAATTATGAATCTCTGCAAACATTTTTATGGGTTTTTATAGATTTATGTATGAATGGTACCTTTTTGTAATTTCTTCTCTCATCACACACGAATTGTACATTACGATTTTTTGTAGCATTAACAATGAGCAAGCGTAGCTAAGTTGTTCATTTTATGCTTTACCGAAGTATGGTGTATTATTAGGAGTATTTATTAAATTTTAGGTTAGTTCATAGGCTTTCCAAGATGTCTGACTTATTTCATGCTAGTTTTATCTATTTGAAGTGAAATTGCCATATGGAACTGGGGTGACGGAACCTGCGTCGACATTCGAATTGATTTGCAATATCAGCATTCAAGAATCAAGGTGCATTCGCGTTGTCAATATCGGAACTTTTTAATTTCCCTTCTTCACTGACTTGTAGTTGCTTTCTTTGCAGTCCTACCAGCCAAGTTTTACGAAATCAAGACTCTTATTTTGTTGTGGTCAGTATCCATGCATCGTTGTCATGCATGCAATGCAGTTGTCCATCCTCTTCACTCTAGCATCAAATGCGCAATCGAACTGGATAAAAGACTTCTCCCTATTCACTCACGCGAACCTACAACGTGAGTTCCTACAAACTTGACGCCTAATTCAAAAATCGCATCGACACCCTTTTTCAATCTGATTCTGACTGTTTGAAACGATTAGTATATGTGTAAATGTATTGGAGTCAGAATTGCTTGCTGGTGACGGTAGCCGTCCGGTCCTAAATTAACTGCTAATGGGAAAACCCATAGCTCCATCTCAACTATGAAAACAAGTTGAATAAAGCTGCTCATTCTGGTGGGTTTTTTTTCATTTGATTGATTCTTTTCTCTAATCGATTGCATTTAGTTAAACACTACCCTTAACTCATCGGACGTTACCTAATTCATCTATATTAAATGCCGGATTCTTTTGAGAATTGAGGAAACTGGGTTTTCGACGACTTGCGGAGTTAATAGGGTTCAAACTAAGAGATATGAGTCTTTGTAACATTCGTCGATTAAAACACACCTCATTTTGTTTTCAGTAGGCAATTGGTGATTTAACTTTGAGATAATATTCCTTAGAATCGATAAAACGTCAAGTTGCACTAACTCCAAATGTCTTCAGTATATTGACCGTCTGTACGTTGTGACGAGTTGTTCATGTATTTCGATTAAATTACTTAAAGATGTGAATACTCTTTATCATGCCGACTAAATGTAAGCTAATTTTAAGCCACCTGTGTTGTAAACCTGAAGAGATCTCTATTCATTGCGCTTCATTATCGTACACGTGTTTGTTGTATGCTGAAATGCCGACACTCCTAGAATATGCTGATTGTGAATTAAAAAAGCCCTTTGACTTTCAGAGGAGGTTGTGCTGGGAATTACGCCCTCGGGATTTGTCACCGTGTGGACAATTACCGGCAAGGAGGCCCTTGTAAGTGCACCTCTTCGACCACTTCTCCTCTAACGGTTCCTTCTTTGCAGCATTCAACCATCCACGAGCACGAATCGCGACGCGTGAAAACGTCCTCGCCAGTTTTGGAGATCCACTGTTGTCAGCAACTGCCTCGCCTTGTCCTCCTCGTCTGTGTATCCGAATGGAGGGTGAGTCACCTTCGTCGATACATATTTTACGACATTTACTTCCGGTTTTTTAAAATTATTATGTCTGAACATCCACTTGGGGTTTCCCGGTGAGATCCACACTCCCCAAATCGTAATGCCACCTCTACTGAAACCAAATCCCAAACCGTACCTTCTTCTAACGCACGATATAATCTGCACCCTTTCAATGGTGCTTACGCTGTGTACTCTCACGGCTTTACTGCGGTAGTGCGTGTGCGCGCGCGTGCAGTTTGTTGGTAAATGAGCTCATAAAAACGGAGCATTCGTTGACGCACCCAATAACAACACTTCTTGGTTACTGTTGTCGTCGATTCTAAAATCACATTCTGCTCTTGTGATTATTATTTGTTTGAATCTGGGGGGCCTTTGATTGGGTTCTTTAACCGCGGATTACGCTACGCACAAACCCGGCGTTACTAAGACGAGCAGAGAGGGCGGTGGCACAACCGTTTATTGAATGACTTGTCGCGTCACGGTGCATAAAAAGTTATGCATCACTACAGAAGGTTGTTAACCTCGGGAAAACTAGTAACAGTACACGTGACTGAATGGTGTTTTACGATTGGAGCTTGAACTGCTCACTAAGGTCGCAATGAGCTATTCGAATTGATCTGGTGTGGAGCTCGGTTTGCCGATTGACCAGAATTCAAAACGGCGCCCAGTAAGCGCGCCAATTCATTAAAACAACTAAAGCGTGTGAAACGATCAGCCTAATCTAGGGTAATTAACAAAAGCCACTGAGTGACCACAAAACAAAAACCAAGCTAATTGTTGCAGCTATTTTGATGGTGATGATGACGATGATGGTTGCCGTTGAATTTTGTTTCCCGCTTCAGATCTTGGATGCTTTCGACTGTTCAACTCAAATCCTCCAGTCCAGCGAGTCATCGGATGTGCGGTTCATCGGGGGCGCCTTCTTCCACAAGGAATTCGTCGCTGTGTACACCAGCGTTGCTGAGGCGAGGATTTACCGCCTGCCCAGAGAGTAAGTCTCTTACCAGTGCAAAATCGTGTGTGTGTGTCTAGCCAGTCCGATACATTGATAACTTTTAGCTACGATTTTGTTCATGATAGTAAGGAGATTTCTGGGCCTTGGTCTGCTGTCTACTCGGCGTAGTCACATTCTGTTAGTTCTGGAGTTCGTTCACCTTAAGCGTAGCTTCTGAAGCCGTGGATGGATTTGTGTGGGTCGAGTTTAAGCGGAGATGAGACGGAGCGTTGGTAGTCCGTTCTGTTGATGTTCCAAGACGAGACGTTTTGTGCGAAGATGGCTAGCACTTTTCACACGGTTGTCTTACTTACTGGCGCCGTAATCCATTGTAAACCACATGAACCCAGCGAAAATGCAATCGAGAGCGTTTCGTGTGGCGAAAAGGTGGATGTGTGTAGTGAGTCTGGTCTGCTTCGTGTGGTTGTGGACATGTAGTGCCTTGGTTGCCACAACATCGGGCCGATTCTGTTCCACGAATCCACTTCACTGTGTGCGTGTTTTGTTAGTGTAAACTAATCGGGCGGATAGCGTAGATATTTACACACACTATTGTTGCATAACGCCTCTTCGTAGTTATTAAACACAGAAAGTAATGCCAATCCAAGCTTTTTTTAAAAATGGCGGCCCCGACTGACCAATGAGGTGTGTGCTCGTGACATACTTAATCATCTAGGTGGCTGCCTTGTCATCTAAATTTCACTCGGTAACCATGAATTCTAGGCTGGAAACGTAAATACGTCGGGAGTTGTGTGGCCTCGTTGTTAAGAAACCAAACAGTTTCCGCCAATTTGCTGATTGGCTAAAACAACACTCACGATGTATGAGTCATCTTCGCACTCTGTTGTTATTCTTCTTTAAATTTTAGCCTCTTTTCAAAAATGGGCGACCGTATTGAAAATACAGGACGAAAACCCCAACTCGTTGCCATTCTGAAGGTACACGGTGACTCGCTTTTGGGCTGTTTATTGATTTTTCTCTGCTATTTGTATGGTCTGAGTCGGTATGCGAATTACCTAGGGTTAGAACGTGACGTCTGACATGCTCGCGTCGTAAGACCATCAACATTATGCAAAAATAACACATAATAGCCGATAGCTAGCTAATGGCATCCAGAAAAAGTTGAAACCGCTCTCCGTGCCTACTACGATTTACTAGAAATAAGTGCCAATCGGATCATCCCCCTCTGATCTCCCGTCCTTCACACCTTATTTGTGCAATTGAGATACCTATGCTTGGTTTAAAAAAACAAGCACAACGACTATTGTTTCCACCGTGTTGCCCTATAAGAACCGTTAGAGCCATTCAGTGTGCGCCCTTGACGGCTGTTTTGTGATTGGACAGCCTCGGACCAATCAGGCAGCTGCGCCCGTCAGCCTTGTCGCTGCATTCGACAGTCTGTGAAGCAGAAGCCGTCGAAGTCCAGCATTGGAAACGCCGCAGTTGGGCGCCAGTTTGGGCATTTCAGGTGGTTGTTAGAGTCTAAAAGGCGTCCTCCCCTTGCCAATGCGTGTCCTCAGATTCACACCGGAATCAGAAATTTCTTAGATGGATTCCAACTGGTGTTCGCTCTGTGCTGTGGTTCGACCTACTTCGTGGACAGTGACTCAAAATTATCTCGTTAAGCAAAAGGAACTTTCTCCAGAGGTGGCCTTTTGCATTTTCTGAAAAAGTCTTCGACGCAACCCTGCCCTAGAGTTGTAGCATCGATCGGATTTGCGATTCGAGGCCCGATTCCCTCATCTTATTGTGTAATTAAACCGTCAACTTTTTTAACGACAACTTCTATTGATATTTCTGATAGTGCCAACGCGTTTGCTAACAAGTACTAATATTCTAAGCAAATCCATTGGGAGATTTCGCTGTGAAATCACCGTTACTTGCAAAAAAAACCAATTCGAACGATGCTTCCGTGTTCCTGCATAGTTGCATGCTTCCCTTTTATAACGTCATGTGACGTTAAGTGTGTGCGTACAGGCGACGCTCATTCCTCAACGCACATGTCGTTTCCACACTCGGCACATTTCACACTTGTTGAGTTTAGCCGAATTAGGTGAACCCGCCACCAACCTGTTTGGACTTGATTCAGGAAGTCAATGCACCCCCGCCCTCAAAAAACGCCCATTGAACGCTCCTTTTTTTGTGTTTTGTACTGGCAGACAAAAGGCAAGCTGGATCGTGAGCTGGCCCGTCATTTTCGTCACCTAGCGGTGAACAAGTCGCGCAGACCCGCACTGGGTCGTCTGGGGGCCCCTTCAGACGCGGTCACCGCTTTCCTCGCCGGCACCTCCGACGGTTCTCTGCAGGTTTGGACTCTCACCACGGAGCAGCTCGTGACATCATCTGGTGAGTTTGTGGGCCCGTTGACACGCATGGACCTCAATCCCACGGCTAGTTATTCGCAAAGTGCGTCTGACCATCAGTGCAAAGTCACAATTGCCCTTGTCCGGGACGTTTCAAATGGGATGGAATCACGTAGAGAAAACGGTGTGTCGTGTTTCGAATAACAAGGTTCACATGTTGGGTTTGAAATATAGTTTTGCATAAGTATGTCAGAACGCCTGATTTGATTGGTTCATTTGGCCATCATGCACACCATCATGGTGGCCAAATCAACCAATCAACAACAGGGCTTTAATGAATGGATATTAGTTCCGTTTTAGGGGAAAAAAATAAGACAAAAACACCAATTGTTGTTGTGTGGTAGAAGGAATGTATGAAAACTGATACCGTCCATGAGCTGTTTGGCAATCGACCAACATTTTGCTTGATTTCAGATCAGCAACCTCTTGATTTGAAGCCATTTCTACAAACAAGCCTTTCCGATGTTTGGTCGAAATTACTGAAAGCGCCTTCACCGACTACCAGCTTTTTCGATGTGAGTTACTCAACACCACCGCAGTGTACGACCACCTTAAATTTTGTCAGGTTAATTGATTCTAGAGGTTGACCGAGTGTCCACCGCAACTCATTTGCCCCTCTTTCCGTGTGTAGATTGCCTCCTCGTTCGCAGTCCTGCCAGATCCGCCTGCCGAGAAACTCACCATCACATGTTGCATAGTCATCTACTCCACATCTGCGCCCCTTCACTCGTCCAAGGTCCCCCCTGCCTCCCCACCCTCCCACCCCTGTCCCCCACCACTCCCTCCACGTGTCGTCCTGGCGACTGCGTCGGGTGACATCATCGTCGCCCAACTCGCACCCCTCCTGCACTCCCTCTGGCTGCCCGACCAATCGCCCTGCCGCTCCGAGCAGTATCGATTGAGGGGACACCGAGGCCCCGTGCTTGCCCTGCTGCATCCCTACTCCTTCGCCAGGGACAAGTCCGCCTTTCGAGCGAGCTTGCTCGTCTCCGGTGGCGAGGACTGTTCGGTGCGAGCGTGGGACCTCGACCCGCACCCTACCGAGTCCCGCCTCGAAGCGCACTGCTTGGCTGTGTTTCACAACCATGCAGCGCCCGTAATCGCACTCACCGTGGGACCGACGCCTGATAGCGCGTGCGGAGTGAAAAGTACCTTCTTGTCGGTGAGTTGTGACGCGTTACTGCGTGCTCCCATCATGTCAAGGCTAATTCTTGACCACCACTCCACCCTTAGTCGTGCGTCGCTTGCGTTGCCGCCGATGGCACCGTCAGCGTCATTTCGCCCCAGGATCGCTTCACCCTCTTGCGTGCCCGATCCGGTTTCGGAGGTTCGCCGGTGGGCGGTGGAGGCTACGGTGTGCCCCTCGGTATCCACGCGATAAGTTGGCGTGTCGTGGAAATGCTCCTTCTCATTCTTGCCGACGACGGCTCTCTCTCGATCTGGGATTTGGGCCTGGGGCAACTGGAAAGGTACGCCTGATATCGATATCCTAGAGCTAATCGATACGACCTAGCGTTTGACCCGCCTCATCCTTCCGTTCACATTCACAAGGAATCCTTTAATTTGTGGCTTACGTGACGTCTACCACAAAAGCCTCATCATTAAGACGACGATTACATTTCCGCGAATGGGATTGGTCCAGGTTGGTAACTCAAAAGATTCGTGATCCTTAGGTCAGCGAACCTTCTTGCTGTTGTTTTTTTCATTCATTACGACTTGGACAAGACCGAGGTACCTGTGGACGGTGCCTAGATTACGATTTCGTTAAGGAGGAGACACTTGGTGCAGGAAATCCCCTTCATTTTCCGCATCTAGTAATTGTCCAATCAGGATCAGCCTTTAGAGCTAAACTCATGGTCTGATCAGCTTTATCTAATTGGTCAATTTCAGTTAATAGTCAAATGAACACGTTTATTAGTATTGTTTGGTAATGCCTGAGCTTACCTCTCACAATTGTAGTGTTCTTGTGTAAAGACTCAGCTCTGATGCAGCATGCTCGTATATTATCATTTCATACTACTTTTTGGTCTAGTTGAATGGTTGAAATAGATGGTTTACGTAAGAATTCGTCCATCTCAAAAACACATTAAATTGTTAATTTACGCGGATGCTGCAGGCGATTCAAAGTTGTTGTGTTCTAAGATTAATAGCCAGCCCGAATTGTCAAGGATTAGCCTCACTCAAAACCGATGACATCGGAAATCGATTTTATGAACCGCAATAAGTTTTGAGGCGATTTCATTCCTATGAGGCTGAAATGTTTTTATTTCGCGTTTTTTATACTGAATTCATATCGTCCGACAACCAACTTTGGCGACGGACCAATCACATTCTGGAATTTATCACTTGCATCTCATCGGTTCATTGTTTGTGCCGATGATTGTTTAAAGCTCCAATAGTTATTCTGTGTAATACCGTATTTGTGTTCAAACCGGTTCTTTTGCACTCAGATACGAGACTGGGGCGGTGGCATTGGACATATTCAACACAGGCACCGATACCGTGGTGATAAGTTCGCGTCCCTCCCCGTTGTCATTGGCCACCATCACCCCAGCCAATCAGAGTGCGTCCGCAGCCAGCACCCGACATCGCGTTGTGCCATCTAGGCTGACACGCCGCAACCGACACACTGACCAATCGCGTTTTCTCCCACCCCTCGTCCTCCAGGCCCTTGGTTCCAATGTCGGTGGAGGACCCGCTGCCATCGTCTTTCACTACGACATCGAGGCTATCATCACGAACCTCCTTTCAACTGCTGTCTCTTCAAAGGTTATTTGCCCCACACTTTTTGTTGGTTTTTGGTTTCACGTAGTGTCTAAATCTGTTCTGGCGGTCTTAGTGTCTCCTGGTTAATCGTGTGACCCTTCTAGTGAATTCCAAAGTACTTCCTTAACATCCTTCCACCCTCAGGACACATCGAGTCACTCGTCGCACGACATTCCACTGGGTCTTCAGGATTGCGCAAACCTCCTGAAAATTCTGCTTTCCTTGATCTTTCCATGGGGCGTGAGTTCGGCACAATCAGATGAAGAAATCGCGGACGGACTTCAGTTGACACCACCGACTAGCACGCGACCCGACGTGCTCTTGGGTGCTATATCGCGGTCTGGCTACCTCTCCATCAAGATGCCAGGTACGCCTAAGCCTCGTGATACCCCGCAGTCTTTCACACAGGCGTAATCTAGTCCCACTTCCTTCCTTCCCTTGAATAGTTCCACCGTCAAGCCGCGCGACAACCAGTATCTACACGTTGTCTTCGAGAGTGTCGACGCGTCTGTGCTTGTCGCAGGTGGCTATTGCCGAGGCTTTGTGCTACGCCCCTGTCTCGCGATTGGCTGGAACGTTCAAATCGTCCAGCGCCGCGACAATGGCCATATCAGTGTGCTCCTCGCCTGCGATAATCCCTCGTCTGTCGCTCCACCTGCTGCTTGCGCATTGGCAAGCCAAATGCCTCCATGTTAGTTCCGAATGAAGCATTTGCTACTTTCCTCCCTCGCTCATTGTTTCAGCAATATCGTACTTCACCAATTAGTTGCATCTTTATAAAGTGCAGCCAAAATACATCGGCAATGAGGATTTTAAACTCCATGGTATTGGGCGCTGAACAGATCTCACATGTTGGAATTCGCCTCAAAATTCCTATTGAAGTCGGAGGGGCCTTAGTATTAAGTGTATGACTTAATTTTTACAGATTTTAGCAAATTTGTTTTACGTAGAAAAATAAAGAACAATGAACCTAATCTTGGAAATATGGTCCGTCGTTTTCTATGACCTTGCGCCATCTCTCAGGTAACGTACGAATGCCGTCGCGATGGAAACTTGCTGGCTTCGAGGCGGTAAAGTCGTCATCGA
>UXSR01000858.1:0-15892 GCA_900604375.1 Mesocestoides corti
ATGCGTCTGACGTGTTATCCTCTCTCCGCAAATTTGCACGGCTTAATATTTAATAAAGAAGCAGTGAGTAAAGTTGAGTTTCCTAGGTTAAGCATGACTCCTTGAATTACAAACATGCCAGACAAAAAGACGACGCACAAATTTGTCAGATGCCGTCTTCATTAGCCTCAATCTTCTTGAGACATTACTCGGGCCATCAATCATATTTCAAATACGTTGCTATGACTATCGTCTATATACGTCAGCTAAACAAATTTGAAACAAATCACGGTGGCTTTGCGAATGCCGTTTACTTGCTGTTAGGTTAGTTAAAATCGGGAAACTATGTAGTAAATACGTAAGTCTGTAGCAAACCTTAGTAAGCTGAAGGCAAGGGGATGGTTGAAATCGGTAGAAGCACGTGCACATCGTCTATTTATTTGCGCGTCTTCCTTCTTTAGTGGGTAAAGGCAAGCGAATTACGCACCCGATGAGATTTAGAAGAATACGAGGTAAGAAAACGTGCGCTGAACTACTAATATACAGTACTAGGTATAGTGTTAAAAGTCCAGTAGGAGTGTAGGCTCACATTCACATTAAAACTTAGACATGCGACATTTGCATTCTTAGCCAAGTAGCTACGCTGAAGTTTCATGTTGCAGGCAACATGGTACAAGGGCTCAATGTACGGTGCCTTCCGAAGGGAATGTCTGCACGAAGCAGTCATGGGAAGAGCCCTCGGCCCCATTCTTGATCTAATGCTCAAACCGAATTATATCAGACACCCAGACGAGTTCTTTTTCCCAACTCTCGCTTGCAACAGCCGACTCCGCCTCCCTGGATCTTGTCTGCATAGCCCAGCACCGATGTCTGAGGTAAACCTCAACTACTTGCCAAGTTTGTCATTTGGAAAGACTACGGTATGACTTGTGCTACGATGTACGTTAGGGATGTTTGCATTCTTGGAACGAATCACGTGGCGTTGTTGAAGCCTGTGCCACACCTATTTGCCAACAAGTTCCACGCTGACTACCAACCAGAGGCATACGATGAGATGGAGGAGTGGTATTTCCAACGAGTCGCAGCTGAAATAAAATCAGGCTCTTATAATAGGCGCATGTTTGATCCGAACATTTACGCCGAACGTTTGTGTTCACGATATCACATCTAGTTACTTCTTTTTCAGTGTTTTTTAATATTTGGAAGCTGACTTTTTTTGATTATTATCTTGAAACAACAGGTTAAGCAGCACTATTTTTAACAGAGGTGTTGCCTGAGTTTACAAAAGAAAAATAAGTGCTCAAGTCGTGTCATGTTTAGTGTTAACACGCTGGAAAATTCTGTGGAATTGTGTAAGCAAAGAAATGTCTTTTGGTGATCATTTGAATCAATTGGGCATATTACTCAAATCAAGAAACCAAGGTCAATTTTGGATCAGCTGCATATAGTACATGGCTGGTCATGTGTAAGTAGTAACAAATGTTAGATATTAGTTGTCGATGTAGTTATGAGAACGCATAACTTAATGGCACCTGCAGTCCAGTTATAAAACGCAATGAAGAGAAGAATGTAAATAGATCGGCTTGATTTCTGCATTGACTACATCGCTGAATCCGTTGAAAGAGATTGCAGATGTCGTTGCCATTATTCTGGACATTTGACAACTTTGGAAGAGATGGGCAACACGGATATTACATGACGGAAGAACTTCAGGATATTTGTTCAGCATGTGTTGCAAATCGTGTTGATTACCGTGCATTGTGCCAGTCGTAGCAGTCTCAGTCACACGTCCAATTTTCTTGGTGTGGCCGTCAGCCATGCGGTATCGTTGGATCCTTCAGCCCTGTGCATGTACCCACTTTGTCCAACTGACCATTTTCGCGTTTGTACCAGTAATACCTCACCCAGACTGTACCATTTAGTGACTAAATTTAATACTCACGTACCTGGCGTGCATCACCTGGCTGAGCCATCTAGTAAAGGAAATTGCTCAGCCGTCTCTGGTCCTCGGAGTCTGTGCGGGTGTCAGAGCAGCGTAATCGAGTTGGCTTCAATGCGGTGGCAACTTGGTACCTTCAAAAAACACACTGTCCCATTAACAAACCTGTATCTGCTTCCATTCTCCTACCGTCAACATCATCTGATGTACACGACGAGCACTCGAATTATATCCTAACTGCTATTTCCTCTTAGCATCACATTATCCAAATGTTCTTCGAAACACCACATAAAATGTTGATTTTGCGACGCACTGGCAATTGCCCTATGGGGCGTGTCTCTGTGTGTGTGCGTGTGAGTACGACAAAGCAGCCACGCCAAGTGGCACATTCAAAGCCAACTCAAAGAAATGAAATTAGTGTCGTGTCGGTGTGCATATCACTTGTCATGCACAGAGTATCTTCTAGCACATGCGGTGTTTCACCCTAGATGCATCGTAAAGAAGAACGTCTGTTGCCTGTTTCATTGCAGATAATGGGATCTTATGAAGGGATCACAATGGACGATGGCATATAAAATGCCACAATGGCTATGGCCAAGGCCACACATTTCGTGTGATTGAAAACAATTTAGTTGTCTTATCTGTGACATGTTAGCCAGGCATTAGCCGCAGACAACATCTAATTACTTATTTTGGAAAATGCACGTCTAAAGACATACCACAACAAGTAACGTTATCTGACATGTAAATGAACACAGAGAATTCCCGAACACTAATGGGAAGTGTTAAGTTGCATTCGCTCACTCGAGTCGGGTCATCAAAGCAACAGAAGCAAATTGACAGGAAGGCAGCCTGCAATTGGGATTGATAAAATATGCGAATTTGTAGCCGACTCCGCATTAAACAGATGTTGTGTTTTGTGTAGCACAACAATTTGCAGTTTGACCTGAGAGAACACAACAACTTGCAAGTAAAGTCTCGTATTAACGATTTCGAACAAGAACAAACATGATTTAGTACACTTGCTTTGAAGCAATGCTTGCCAGGTGCGTAGGCTGTCTCGATGCACAATCAAAACTACACTGACACTGCCTCTAAAGGTCTGACGAAGTAGGCTCTTGACGAGGTACTCGTCTACTTCCGCCGCCGTTATTGCCACACACTTCACGTGAAGCGTTCAAATAAAACAGTTAGATGTGCTGCCAAACACTACGTGTAGTGGTACTCCGTATCAACTGAATCACAACCTGAAGTGTTGTCGATTAATAGTGAAGTCTGCCACTTGTCGCAGTCAAATCAATTTTATAGGTGAAGATGCACTCAGTCATTCACATCACGAATAAACCGCATGGAAACTGTTTCTCATGAGCCCTTTTGCTTAATCAATGTATTTTCTACATATCCACTTATGCCTTACAAATAAGGCCCACTTTTGTAATTCAGGCAATTGTTTAAGCCTAAAATTTATGGTTATGCTGGGGGCCGGTGAATTGTCACATGACGAAACACGAACACATACTGTCTATTTGGTTTTGCCAAGTGGTACAGTGAATTGAAGTCAACTATCGATGTCACTATTCATACTTTAACTCAAATGTTAGTTGGCTGTCATGCAGAGATGAAAGACACCCACGTACACGTAATTTCTGTCCTAGGCTAAATGAATACATGCATCTTTTTATAATCTAGGAACACGTCTTCTCTACCAAAGTAGCATATGCTGACTATCCATTTGTAAGCAGCAGTGATGTCCAACAAGCAAGTTATTGCGTGGCTCACGAATCCGTAGGAATTGCATTGTGCAAAATTGCATTGCTACGGAAAGCTGACTTCACAACTCTGCCACACTTGATGTTACGAATAAACGAGTATTAAAACCAATTGCATTGGTCAAAAAAAACAATGTGCAGGCCTTTCGTAAAACCACAAAGAGAAACTAATAATAATTTCAAGAGCTGTGGCTACAAGACTCATTCCGGAGAAGAATACCACTATGGATATCTCGAAGTGAACAGTGAAGAATCCTGAAATGTGGCTAGGTTGTTGGTACGCATGCTGGTTTTAGTGCAAACAAGGCATTCGTTTAAACAGATCACACCAAACGATGACGCAAACTGCAACTACGTTGGCGGTGATAGGTGAAAATCACGGAATTCTTATAACTTGCGTGCAGACACCATCAATTGGAACCTGACCGAGCAGTTGCTGCACACTGCATCGTATTTAGCATTCATGGGAAGGCGTCGTTAATGATTGTAGCTGACGTATTTTGCACGTCAGTGACAAAAATGCACCGTTGTTGTGCATTGTGCTGATTGGCTTCCATTAAACCTGTCGTCGTGCCGTGTTCCCATGGAAGTTGTCTGTGAGTCGGGTTCAGGCAATCAGCACGGTCACTTTACACGGCATCCACGTTTCTTTTCGTTTTAGCCACATGCACGTGTGCGTTTTGAAAGCTAGATTTGTTAAGATCCTGCTGCCAGATTCCAGTAGATTCATTTACGTGTGTTAGTTAGCACTCAATCTACCATCTTCTGATTGATCTTTGGAATTGCGAGGAGTATCTTTAGCCTCTCAATGAACACAGTTTAATTATAAATGTATTTAATTGCGTGTTGGACATTTTAGAAATCGACTCTGTAGGTCACAGCATTTCGGCTGCAGGCATAATGCCTTTCTAATTTAAAATCAATTGCAGTCGCAAAGACACCAGAACCAACGTCTCTTAATCAACTCCACCCTACCCCGGGCATTCCTAACCTCTAGCTTCGATATCTAATCAACGTCGCTCATAATCAACTGCTTGTGACCAATCTATTCAAATGTGGAAATACAAACATGTCCACAACCAACTTGACTCGAAAAGATTTCACAGCCACTAGTGAGTCTCTCTTGAAGACTGCCACGCCTGTTTTCCAGCAGTTAGACGACATTCACTCCCTGTTCATCAATGCCTCTCACTGTGCAATTGGCATTGTTTTAAAACAAACCCCTTAAAAAAGTAACGCAGTTACTATCTTACAAACGACATGCATCACACATTCACCTCAATGTCAAAGCGCCACAAGTGCCTAACAGACTTTAAGGTCGTGCCCAAACACGCCAACAGAAATCAACGAAGTGGGCGGGCAAACTCTACATGTGACTCTTAATTACCTGTGATAGTTAAGAGCGGTGACAAAACAATGGCATAAGTTTTAGTCAGCAGTACACTGTCCTTAATTGAGTTTGCCTTTACCCTCAATGCATACCAAAAACACAATTTGCTTCCCCTCTGATTGGCACCTACGTCAAACACTTGGCATCAAATTGCGTTTACGCGACTGTGTTACCACCACCTGTTAAATTGAGTCGCTCAAAGATGTCACCGTCAACAAAGACTACTGCAGTAGCGGTCGATGCCGCATTTGACCCTCTGCGAGTTGGCAGGCAGCCGTCTTCTTTTCCTAACCTCAAAGACAATTTCTACCAACTCTCGCATATCTCACACTGCCATTCCACTCTCGACTGTAGTATCCGACATGTCGCAGAATACATCAATCATTATGCTGGAAATAAGTGTAGCTCCTACAGCGTCGTTAATCATCAAAATAATTTATAAGACGCCGAACCATTTGCGCTAGGCCAGTGTGAGGTAACCTGGCATCTTGGATGTGTGTGGTAAATTTAACCAATCACGATCTGCTATTGGACTATCATTAAGACAATCAGCAATGCTGTTTTAACCACCCTTAATAGGCAGTGGGTTCATGCAATCGGATGACTGAAAGCACATGCAAGCAACTAGCCCGCTGGACTGTCACCTTTTTACTCTAAGACTTGCATTTTACCTCGTCAAGTAATCTCTATACGTTTGATGACCCCACGCAGAAATAACAATGGCCCCCATTTTGTTTTAGCATCAATTAATATGCGACACAAACTACAGAAGTGATGGATGATGGATAAAGCGGCCTTCCTGCAATCCTACAAGGGAATAATCCATCGTCAAATATTCGATTGGGCCACTATCCCGCCAGATGTGGGGTGCATGGAGTGTCGAAATGGATATCTTACCAATCATGAACGGTGGGGTGAACCAAGCCAGAAGCTGAGGAGAGCTTTACTCCTGAAGGGGAGGCAGTTTGGCGACGTCTGAGGACGCAGACATATTAAACTACACTGGACTCAGCCAATACTGTGTTTCACCGCCAACCAGAGAAGCACACGAATGAGGTGCAGTATGTAATAAGTGGCGTCGCCGGCTTGGGGAACTTGGACGGACAGAACATGACTGGTGGTTCTGGCTTGTGATTGGTCAATAAAGCCTGTTCTGTTGTACCAGCCTTCTTCCTATCAGGGCTCGGGTGTTCTACTCCATATGCACAGGTCCAATTCCCACAAAAACAGCTTCAAATCACAATACACTGGTCAGCTTAGAATGCTGTTTCGCTGCCCTCCGTCAAGTTGTGCCTAGAAATTTCACGATTGGCACGTGGACTGTTGCAAACAGGTGCTTTAATTCCATGCGGGTGAACTGAAATGCTAAAGCACTTTCTGAAATATCGATTATATATATATCAGCTTTGACGCCATTGATCCATCATGTTGTAATCATTCTGGTCGATAGTCAGCGTGGAATTCACTGGCAGATATGTGCGGTACATTCTGCAGTAGTACCACGCGATCTCTTTCAAGGTTGCGGGCATCTCAAACGTACTCGGCAAGTACATCTTGTCTGCGCTCTTGACCTCATTAATGAACCGAGAGTTTTCACATGACTGCCTCCTACAGAAAATACCCTTGTTAGGCACCACATCGTCAGCATTTGTACGGCACTGTCTGGAATATCAGGCGATTGCGTTGACGTCTCAACGTGATTTCAAACGGGAAGCGTGCCATCGTCAATCAGACCGCAATTTGACACAACTTAAAAGCGTTTGAAACGTCCTTGACGTCGGCACATTCCCTCCAATTATCGTGCAAGCACAACCGGCAATCGTTTTATTCCCTTAAACTTAATCCACTATTAGTAAATCGTCTCAAGACAGTCATATTAAACTACACAAATGCTATTCACACGACCATGTAGAAAGTAAGTGTAGGCGTGTCTTCTCCAGATAAATCCATATTTGCACAAGAACACGTTGCAACTCAACGACTAGCAATTACAACAAGAATGATTGAGCGATAGTCGATGTGACTGCATGAGTGGTTGTTAATGTGAAAGATCAGTGAAATGTTTCGAGTAATCTGATGAGTGTCATCGTGAGTCACCAGTATAAAATCCATGTCCGTGTCAAACTGTAGATCGACTGCGACAGGAAAATGTAGACGAAATCGCAAACAGTATTGCTGAGTTGAAGCGTTACCGCAGCGGTCACAAATGTGAACATAAAACAAATTCATTGTCGACGTGTGCATCGTAAAAAGAACTGAAACCTACAAAGTGTTTGCATTTGACGATTTTCTTAAAATTGATAAGTACATAGTTTCTAGTAAGATGATCGAACACATAATTTGCAAAAAATCCATCATCGGTCGCTCGCTTCTCCCATCCACCTTTTCCACATCCTCCACGACGTCAATTACGGCGGATTCCTTATCCCTGCACAGCAGGTATAAATTTCAAAGATGAATTGCGTATTGATGCCGAACCACTGATTAGTCATTATTCCCTCATGATATAGCGTGTAAATGGAAGCATTGTGGAGACCTGGTGATTTGCAGCGTCCATCAAACTGTCTTCTAATTTGATGGATTTTTTTCCAATGCACTCGAGGCTGCATTTTTTATCATGCTTATCGAAGTTGAAGTGAACAGTATGGAGTCTTCTATCAAAATTATACGGTGTCAATACACCAAGACGCGAATTTGAAAGTACAACAATCAGTTGAATCGCCAGTGTGTGCGATTGGGTGCTTAGCTATCACTCACCACAGCAACCATCACCATATCTTCATTTATGCATCCGCATTACTAATTGGCTTGATTCAAATAGTTATAAATGCGGTAAATGCAAATTCTGTCATTCATTCCCACTTACTTATATTAGTGCAAAAATGTACTCACATGCTTGTGTTGTTGAATTCACGTGTGAAGTCTCGGCATTTAAAAATGATTCAAAGTTCGAAATATCGCTTGATATTCTACGCCGGTAAGTTTTCAGACCTACTATTTATCATAGTTGCAGAAACGCTGCATTTACAGTGATTCAAATCCCGCAAAATCTCATTACTGATATGTCGGCTAATAAACAATTTTTGTACCACGTGTTCTGCGTGGCCTAGGATTGTAACACGAATAGGCATGAACATGGGCACTGTTAGATCATAATACCAATGACAAAGCCTAGACAGCAAAGGCTCCCTCCATTTCTTTGGGCCTTTACCAACTCAACTGTTGCAAAACGCACATTTGAGCATTTAGCAACTAACCTGAATTGATGGTCAGCATAGTCGAATTCAACATTTACTGCGTTTGATTTTTACGTGTATCTTACCCAAATCTATATTCTCACACCTAAAACAATGGATGTTTTTACTTAACAAGTATGGCTCAATTTGTAAGCAATTAAATGGCTGCAAGTCGCGTTTTGTATTCGTTTAAGGATGTCAACCACTTATCAGATATCTGCGACGACAAAGCGGCCGTTACCTTTTCATCATCGTGATAATAACACTTGGAGTAACGCTGCTTCTTTTCAACCACTACAACGCACGTGACACTTCAGTTTCACTAACAGGCTCTTCGGCGGAATCAGCAGAGTTCTTTGCCAAAATCAACTATCCTGCTCACCCACACTGTCTCCATTTCCGGGAGCGTTTTACCACCGCAGTTGATCCCCACGTTGACATGGATATAACGTTTACGTTGGTGGTGCATAAGGACGTGCGTCAGATTGCTCGACTCCTTCGAATGATTTACAGACAAAATAACTACTACTGCATTCATGCTGACAGGCGTTTAGACTTCTCAGTTACACAGGCCCTACGTGGATTTGCGACGTGTTTCGGTACAAATGTGGAGTTAGTTCCATATGAAGAGCGCGTGGTAGTACATTGATGTGACGAATCAGTCCTGGTTCCACAAATTACCTGTGCCAAACAGGCGTTGAGGAGTCACCCTACGTGGAAGTACCTGGTGGATTTGGTTGGACAGGATTTTCCACTGCGAACCAACATGGAGTTGGTGGCTGCACTGAAGGAACTCAATGGATCCAATCTCGTTGAATCCACCGAACACGGCAAATATGCGTGGCGGACAAAAAACCAGTTGCTACCATTAAATGTGAGTGGCTAGTTAATGCGTTTGGCGTGTTGTCCTCTTTCTTTGAATTTACACTTCTTGATATTTCACAGAGAAGCAATGGGTAAATATGAGTTTCCCAGATTTAGCGTGACTCCCTGAATTACACACATGGCATTGAACTAGACGCGCACAATGTTGCAGCGCGTTGTTCCATTGTCACATACAGTTTTACCAGCACAAAGCCATCTGACCAATTTACTCAGGCCAATGATCATATTTTAAATACGTGGCTATAACCGTGGACTTTGTAAATAGAATATAAATTACGGCGGTTTTGTCAATGCCATAAGATTCCTGTTGAGTTAGTTAACATCAACAACCTATGCATTCAAATCCATAAATCTTAGCTGTCGTCTCATGTTGTAGGCAAACTGGTACAAAGGTTTAATCTATAGTGCATTTAGAAGGGAATTTCTGCATGAAGCGGTCATGGGAACAGCTGTCGGTCCCATTCGTGACCTCATGCTCAAGCCGAACAACATCCGGCATCCCGATGAGTTTTACTTTCCAACTCTCGCTTACAACAGTCATCTTCACCTGCCTGGAGCTTGTCTTGACAGTCCATCACCCAAATCAGAATATGGCTACAACTACCTGGGAAAGTTTGTCATTTGGAAAGACTACAGAATGACATGTGCTACTAAGTATGTTAGAGATGTCTGCATCCTTGGAGCGGATCACGTGTCGTTGTTGCAGAGTGTGCCGCACATATCTGCCAACAAGTTTCACGCTGACTACCAGCCAGAGGCATACGATGAGATGGAGCAGTGGTATTTTTGACGAGTTGCAGCTGAAATAATATCAGGCTCGTATGACAGGAGGTCATTTGATCCAAACATTTACGCCAATCTTTTATGTTCAAGATATCACATCTAGTTACTCGTATTTTTTGTGTTTTTTTATGTATGAACGCTGACCGATTTTGATAAACGTCTTGAATTAGTACCATTTCTAACGGCTTTAAGATGACTTTTCAAAGGAAATAATAGAGTGTAAGAAAACTGTACCACCACCACCACCAAAGACGTTTGATAATGGAAGCACCAAATGTTGACATTGGTATGAAGACGTGATGTATCTGCCGTCAGCAAGCTCTGATGCACCCTAATGACATCATTACCACAGTTTCCTCTTATCAATGAAGTATCCAAGTGTTCTCCAAAGCACCATACAAAATATTAATTTTGTGCCGCACCGCTAATTCCAATGCGGTGCGTGTGTAACTGCAGCAAAGCAGCCACATTCAAAGCCAACTCAAGGAAATAAAAATACCTCCATGTGGGTGTGCATGTCACGAGTCATTGAGATGCGGTGTTTAACTCAAGATGCCTTTTTGAGAGGAACGTCAATGTTGGAAATGCAGCTTGGTCATTGCACAAGTTGTCTTCTAGCACGCGCGGTGTTCCACACTAGATGCCTGTTTCATTGCAGCCA
Organism: Mesocestoides corti; assembly: GCA_900604375.1. NCBI lineage: Eukaryota > Metazoa > Platyhelminthes > Cestoda > Cyclophyllidea > Mesocestoididae > Mesocestoides > Mesocestoides corti. The sequence goes on from UXSR01000858.1 coordinate 10,643, forward strand.
ATGGGATCGTATGAAATGGTTACACTGGACGATGACACAAACTGCCACAATGGCTATGGCCAAAGCCACATAGTTCGAATGCTTCAAAACGTATTTGGTGGTCTCATCGATGTCATGTTGACTTGTCATTCACCACTGACTGCGTCTAATTGCGTACTTACTAGGATGCGCGTCCGAAGACACACAATAGCAAATAATCATTCCTAAGCTACGTGCATGCGTGTTCCGACGAAAGCGAAATGAACACAAACGAATCTTGAACACTAATGGGAAGTGCGAAGGTGCATTCGCTTACTCGGGTTTCGTCATCAGTGGTGAATATGTAGCCATTTGTTGGATATGAAAGAACTGTGCTTATTCATCTTTGCTGGACTGAAATGCCAAATGAGAAGTCTGACCTTATCTACGTCGTCCTGGGGCTGGTGTCGATCCGGGGTAGGTCTTTGTAACACTCGTTGCAGCAGAACAACGTTACATTGTTGTGCGGGTTTGAAGTGATCTCTAAGGCATTGTTGGTTATGCTTGCAATCGACGGAGTACTTGCAGGTACGTCCTGAGTGGGTTCAGAAATCTAGGCATCATCTAGAATTTCCGCAAGCTGCTCGGAAATGTCTTTAGTCATTTTCAATCCACCTCACTTGCGTCTATGCCTCTCTAAGCTAGAACATGAGAGGTTATACTGTCCAAGCCAATGTTCAAATCCGTGTTACAGTGTGGACGAACTTGTGTGCAATTTAGGGTGACAGTGCAATAAAAGAAACGAAACACAAGTGAGTCAAAAGCAGTCAATCTGTAAACTGGGTCAGGTTGCCAAACATTGAATTCAGTGATCCAAAGACGATTCTAAGCATGCGTTGAAATTGCCACAATAACAGGTTTGGAGTATAAAAGTACATTTCGTTCGTTTATTTGAACGATTCTGAAGAGGTGTGCTTGAAATATGCGTGACGGTAAGAACAACCGAAAAAACAAGGAGATCGATGACTGCAGTCGAAGACAGCGTACTTTGTCAGACATTTGCAGGCATTGCCAGTCCAAATGCCAAATTTGTCCAAACATTTGAGTCTTGCCTTACAAGCACGTGTTAGACATAAAGGTTGACTCTAAACGCTAGCCTGGCGACGTCGGCTGACGTGAGAAAAAGGAAAGCCCACTCCACGAGCTCACACACACATGCAGGAGCTTGAGCGTGGCGATCAGTAGAACCTAGAATCGCCTCCTGAAGGAACGTCTTTTCCTAAATGCCATAGATAAAACCTTGGTGCCATGTGACCTGTAGTGTTATCTATACAACTAGATCACGCATTCCACAATGAAGGAACAACGCGACGGCAACATTCAACAACATAATGGTGATTGACTAGCTAGTAAGGAAGATTCAAATGTATTCTGGTGGAGGGGAGAAAGGTGTATCCACATGCATATTAATTCGTTTGTGTTACATGGTGAGTAAATTAGCGAACATCGTTTCTACGTAAAAGTGAAGTGACCGCATTTGGCGACTCGCCATTATGTTGCGACACTGCCAATGCAACAGTAAACTATGCACCAGGAGAATTAATGTAAGTTTCATTACTAACTCTAGGCAGCCTTCGAGTCGATTTGCATGAGGTGGTCTAAACCAGGTAACTGGGAAGGTGAATTGAAAACCAATGTTACGGTCTTGGTTAGACCTTAAATCACTGGCACGATGAAGAATGAATTATGAATACTAAAGAAATTCATGAGTTAATAAGTCTGCAGGAGGACCCCAAGATGTAGTCGCAAACCACGCCAAGGCCACCGCGTTGAATCTAGCCCAAATACACTACTGTAATACCACCATAGACAACTAAGAACAGAGGCAGCAAGGCACTATCATTTACTAGATATCTCACCCAAGCTGTGTCTTGTGCACGTGTATTAAAGTCAGTGACTGCCCGGTATAGTCCAGGTAAACTGGCAAACCTATAAACGTCCCGCCGTGCAATGCCCGTGTACCTCTTCTCTTTCTAAGTTGTCAAATGCCCCGAATGATGGCAACTAAATCCTCAAGGCTCTTTCAACAGATTTAATGATAGAGTCAATGCAGAAATCAATCCGATGTATTTGACATTCCCTTCATCACTGAATTAATATTTCACGTATGTCACCGCTTCCACATGACCAACATTGTACTAATTGTTGCCGATTAAAAATTGACATCGATGGCGTCATTAGTTAAATTCGCCGAAAGAAAAAATGGAAAAAAATATAATGAATAGTGGGGTAACTCACCAACTTGCTACTTGCGTCTAACGTCGATTCATTAGACAATGGAAGAAAATCAGCAACGTAGGAGGAGAGTAGCAAATTTATACATTAACGGATGGATGGATGGATGACCACTCCTTCGACACATGCTTCCACACTACGCAGACTGCCAATCCAGTATTTTGATTTTTGGATATAAATAAGCGTCAGAATTTGCTGCAGCATTTCTCTTGATTTGCCGTCATTTAGAGGATGGCGTGAAGTAGATGTTCATCCACCCCCTCGCATTTGCTATTAGTGCTTAACGTAGTTGTCTGAATTCATGCTGTACATGCAAGAATGCGTGTTCACCTGGATTATCAAAGGTTGCTTGTCATTTTAAACCCTAAAATAGTGCCATCCTGTTAGTTTGCAAGTAGATGCAATTTGTGGAACCTACTTGGTCCCTATTGTCACTCATGTTTTGACACATCACGTTTGAAAATTCCGGCTGTAGTGGCAGTTTGCGTCCCTTCAATAAGATCTAGATGCCGGCAAGATAAACAGCGTGTGAGCCAGCAACCCAGCTGCATGTTACGATCATCTTCGCTCTTTGCAAAACATTAATGGTGAAGCGCATCGGTGTCCGAAGCCCTAAACAGTAGGCTTGGAAAGTGTTTTCTCTTAAACATATTTATTAATTGCCTGTTATTTAAAATCTCAATTTTAGGCAATCTGTAACAACTACCAGACTGCGATCTTATTGATGCTCTCTAGACATCGATTGTGAAATTAGCGTTATTGATGTTCATTTTTTGCAGCCTATTTCAGTGTATGCAGTCGAAAAGAAATGACTTGTGCATCTTTTCAATTTATAATCGATGTATTTTCAAGCTGAGGCACCAAAGGTAACACTCTTTATCTCACTGACCAGCAAAATTTACCCACAGTCCAACATGCGCATGATAATTGTCAAATTGCAGCAGACACTGCTCAACAGAAATTAAAGCTAGTAAATCTGCCATTACTTGAGCTTATTACATAGGCAGGTGCAAACCGAGCAGAAAGAGGTGACTTGGCACAGGGTTTCAACTTGCACATTAGCGCCATCATAGTCACTACTGGGGATAGTTTACAACTTTGTAATTTTGAACGTTTCCTAGTACTGCAGGTTTGGTAGATTATTGTGAAACGGTTGACTGATTAATTTGTTTTAATACCACAAGCTGTATCCATTAAGCAAGCGGCAGATCATCCTTTCTCATGGGGTTATGTGGTTAAATTATTGAATCACGGTCCCCGCTGTGAACCGTCCTTTGAATCGGCATTGCCTTCAAAGCACCCTCACTAAATGAGTGGCAAGTTTACTCAATTGTAAGACTGAATTCGCGTTATAGAAACTGCTCAAAAACGTTGTGGCATGCTTAGCATTCTGGTCAGGTGTTCGGCTACAGTCTTTTGTTGTTTCTGGTCAAGTCTGCTACATTTTTGCTTCTGCAAAATGTTAGTGTCAAGTGAGAGCATGCAACAAAAAAATCAAGTAATGCAAGTCGAAATCTTCATTTTGGTGCTTGTCACTGATGAGGTTGTCGTGACTTAGTCGTTAATCCGGTCACTGCAGTCTCCAGCACAAGATTCTGCCTTTTCATCAACTCCCCCTTATCAGCGCAAATGCTTATCTTGGAATATCCTCACACTGAGGTTTCGATGTCAACACATTTATCACCTCGACTGTTTCACCAATCAAAGCTATCAATACACGCGTAAACGCTACAAAGGAAGTCCAATTCACTTTAACGGACCAGTTGCAAAAGCCTAGATTAGTGCAAAGAACCAGGCGTGTGTGTGGATATGCCAAAGTGTATGCCCAAATTGATATTATTCTATTAAAATCTACTTACGTAGTCAATTGGAAAGATGGAAGATTCCAGGTCAATACCATCTTTGATGTTGGTTAAATTGAAGCATTTAAAAAGTGTAGTGATGACTATCACCACTGCTGCTATTGGGATGAGTCAAGAGGCTGCTGGTATCCAAGCAACACACACAAGACGAATAAACATGCATACCGAAACAACAATTGAAAACACGACAACCGGCTGCTATTGCGTCTTGCCCCTAAACATAAGCACACGCACCAATATCCCGAACGTGAAACACTAGACCCGACCTCCCCAGTGCATAACACAGACGTGGATACCTTGACCTGGTAGATCAAGGCGGATTGATGCAGCTGGAGCTGTCAGCGGGGTGCCGAGGCGGACAAAATCACTTGAGCATCTTGGTTATGGGATTTGTGCAAAAATACCGAGATCCTATTTAGTGATGAAACGTGTTGGGCACTACTGTCTTACCAGTCAGCATTAGACATCAGCATTAGTCTCCTAGTCAACGTCATTAACACTGACGGTGGCTGCCAAATTTAAATTAAATTCACTTGCCATTCACAGAGAAAATTCCACGTTATTAGCACTGGTGCTGAACTCCATCGGCGGAGTGCACTGCTTTGCTTGTGAACAATTAAAACAACCTATTTACTACTAAACAATGTTAAAAAGGACGAAGTTTTCTTACATTTGTCAGCCATCACCTCCATGTACCCACTGCTGTTTATGTCTAATATGTGCACAATGCAACATAGTATGCGCAGCAAAAGAGCCTGGTTGGATGCAACTAAACCTTTCTCAAAATCAAGGTTGTTGGCAAATATAATAAATATAAACTTAACAAGGAATTTAAATATGAAATCTGCAGCATAAACGTGCAGCATAAATGCTAGGATCGAAGGAGTTCCCGTCATGAGGCGATGCCGCGATTTCAGCCATGACTCGTTGGAAATACCATTGCTCCAACTCATCATATGCCTCTGGTTGATAGTCAGCATGGAACTTGTTGGCAGAAATGTGTGGCACAGTCTGCAAAAACGCCACCTGATCCTTTCCAAGAATGCAAACGTCTTGAACGTATTTAGTAGAACAGCTTGTATTGGAGCCTTCCGAAATGACAAACCTTCCCAAGAAGTTGTAACCTACTTCCGAT
>UXSR01000859.1:0-15891 GCA_900604375.1 Mesocestoides corti
CAGCTTTTCACTTACAGAAAATCATTCAATAAATTTGATTTTTCAGACCATATCAAGGTATGATTAGCCGTAATCAAATGTTACGCATTCAACCCAGCGATTGTGAACTCATAACTCTGCTGATCCTGGGCCATGTTGCACGCAACATGCACGATAATTATGGAGTGATTTCACTTTCTCTAACCTACGTTGTCGTAACTAGGTGCTTGAAGGTATGACACACAATAGAGCAACCGCTTACCTTCGAAATAATGAAATTCTTCCCAATTTGATGCACATTGCCAACGGCGGAACGGGCCACCAAACCCAGCTGGTCTTTGTCAGGTAACCAACTATTCAATGCATTTTGGAAATACTAATGGTATTAGTACCGGTCCAGATGCAAATGATAAATGCCTGAGAGCATCACTAGAAATTGAATTCATTTATGTGCGATCGTTAAATCAGGCCTCATATGGGACCCCGAAATTCAAATCTGATGACCCAACAACACACCAATAAAACAGGTTAGTTTCATATTTTTGCATATTAACTTGGAAAATGGGCAATACGAACCTAGGCTACAGTGCTAACTTCGAAACAATTCGCTACTAGTGCTTACAATGCTCTCACTACTTCACAACAAAGTAGGTAGATGCTAGCGGTACTACTGGAAACGGATTGATGGTCGCTACCAAGCTAACTAGTGGAATACCTGAAACATAGCAAAATAGAAACATTTTCTACACAGAACCGGATTTTTAATTGAGTGAGAATGCTTTTTAAACCATTTAAACATGTGATCAAAGGCATCTAAAACTCTTTATCTCAAAGAACATAATTGATTCGTAAATATACCCTACAAAATGCAGTGTATAGAGACGCGAGTACCTGAAGATGTGGCTGTGAATTGTAGAGTTTAAAACGTTTGATGTCAGCGAAATCAATGTCAGGGTCTCTCCGTATACCTGCAGAGGAGAAAATTAGTTATTATCATCATCTCACCTTTAGTAAAAGCTTTCACTCATAAGTAATGTTCATTTTCGGCACTTTAGAAAATGTTGGTTAATTTAGCATTTGACTTGGATTACTGTACAAAATAATAACCTCAATTATGGGTACTAGTCCTGGTTTATTTCGCCTACGCGTTAACTCCTTTCCTGTAACGGTGAATATTTGATGGTCGTAACATAAAGTTTTGATGAGAGAGAAATGGCTATGCCGACGGGGTAAATCTAGAAAATGTGGTGGCAGACAGAACACTTCAGCCCAAACATTGGTGTCTTTTGGGTATATTTAGCGTTATGAGGTTTTGCTTTATCGCGCTGGAGTTAGACAGCGCATGAATGAACCGGCCTTTGGCGCATTTGAGGCGAAACAATGTCGAGCCTATTGAACCACTTACAACAATACTCAACTGTTTTGGTTTTACGGAAATTCAGAAACTTACTGTGGATAATTACTGTAGAATCCCAAATACCGACGTACTTCAGACTTGGTTGCTAATTTTGAGTGATTTTCCAGGCTCCGGCTTAACTTCCAGCCAATACAATAAATCTGTCAGATTAAACGAATCTCTTGGGCTTTGATTTGTCAAAGATCGAATCACCGCTTCAAGCTGATTAAACCAACGCTGAAAACTCATGATATTCAGGAAACCAAGATGCACAACAATAATTATAGTTTTGTACTGGCAGCATTTACCACACTTGAATCTCGCAAAGCACCTATAAACAGTGCGGCCATACAGTTTATAAAGATACAATTCAATCGTTTGCAATAAACACACATTATCAATTAAATTGGTACACAATATGTGATGGGTTCAGATTCATCGAACAAGAAGAGATAGTTAAAATGACTCGATTCTAAAAATATAGATTGCGTATTTTTTGTTAATTGTTTTCTTTAAATCTGAAGGTGTGATGTGATTAGGGGAAACAAGTTTCTATAGTTATTATTAAAATACTTATGAAGCATAGCATTAAAAGCCAAAGCATAATTTAGAAAAGAAGTTCAAATTGGAAAAAACGGTCTAGATGAAAATGATTGAAGAAACCACATCAGATAACATATCACATTGAAGTAGATTAATATAAATCATTAAAATAACTGGAACCCATGAAAATTAATATGGAAACAAAAATGTCTAGTCTGTTAAATCTATGGTCGTAATTCTCAGCTTGCTACAGAGCATTGAAGTGACTGTAGCTAAAGGGAGACGTACTTTGAACTTTACGTGATAATGGCGAAAATGTGCGTGAGAATAAACGTAGAACGAGGGTTGTGAATTAAGTTTTTATTGATGAGCCCTGTCATCCCTCAGTATTTTTCGAATGACGTTTGCCAATTGACTCACTTTTGGTCTAATGTGATAACTTAATATAACCAAAAAGGTTCCTCACTTGCCGAGAGTAATTCACCTTGTTCATGGAACGCCTAAGATTCCAGCTAGGTTACCCCATCAACTTATTGGATGATTACGAAGCTACTAACTTCTTAGTTAGCTACTCCGATTATTTTCAAGGACTCACCCAATCGAGCCCTGACAATGTCATAACCAAAACCTTCAAAGTATGCCTTATAAAAACGTTTTTAAATACCTCAAATAAGACTGCCTTATTGACCAGCACACAAGAAAATTTGTCTAGGCCAAATCACTAGCACTATACTTTAGCGGTTAAATTGCTGTAGAGAGGAAAGCACTTCATGGCCAAGGAGCGCATCTACGTGAAATCCACCGGCAGCGAAAACGCACTGAGGACTCAACCTAATGGCAAATGCATTTGGCCACGGGACCAAATTCGTCAATTCAACAAAGTAGAAAGTTGTCCAATAAGTACCACTAAAAAAATATACCTCTTTAAAGAGGCAAGATTATCGTTTCTGATTTCTACCAGGAGCATATTTTAAGATACATTATTAGATTTCAATGGAACAAAGCCCCTTTAGAGCAGGCGAACATAGAGAATAAATGCATAAATACTGAGAGAAGCCCTACCTGAACAGCGAGGAAGAAAGTGATGAGCACCGTGATCAGAACCATCAGACTTATTAAAACAAGGCTGACCAAATAATCCAAGTATTCGTCGACAATGACGTACAGCTACAACCAAAATTATACAAATGTAGCAGTTCGAACAATGTAGGCCTCCTAAAGCCAGACTATGGGAGATGAAAGTCCCTTACTAGGACGTGAGCCTGTATTCACTTAAAGTTGTGCTTAGTTTTCAGACCTTCCACTTTCATAAAACAGGTCAAGGTTTTGTAAAGAGTGTTACTATCCAGGGGTCACGTCACGGTCAGTTAAAATTCTCCATTAGCCCTTTTTAATTGAACTAGTAGATAGTAAAGAAACAGGGGGATGCATTCCCTGATACTGTCTAGTAACATCAATAACAGGACTTAGAGGCCACCAAATAATTGTTAACTCACGTTTTAGCCCTACAATCAGTAAATGAAGTTGTTTTTGGCTAACTTTAACGGTATCTAAAGGCACAATGCTTGCTGAATACGTTGCTACATGGAAAAAACGCCCATGGTATGCAGACTAGGCTTGTGCCACGCTTACTTTCACGGACAGATCAATGCCGACTTGATTCGTGCTTAAGGCTTGCAGTACAAAACTGTCTAGTCTCGCTAACGATGATCTTGTGCTTGCCCAGACAGTACTAAGGAAAGCTTTTTCAGCTAATTCCTTCCTGTTTAACTAAAAATAGTCTACTCTAGAACGCGACGCAAGTGCATTTTCCAAAATCACGACATGCCCTTTTGAAGTGCTTGATGCGAAATATGAATTAACGTTATTGGAAAATGGATTAATTTAATGGTATTTAAGAAATGGGGCAAACCCCAAAGCGGGGTTTTTCATGTACTCTATGAGCTCATTATCAATTTCCGAGCAATGTAATTTGGTGTTCTAACTTTATGACGCAGGTTCACGAGTCGGCACAACTTATAAAGACTGGCAACGTGCCCGCGCAAAATTTAACATAATGGATTTAAGTTTGGACGATGTTCTTATCAATAAAAAAATGTTATCAACCATACTAATCATACTACAAAACTTTTCGTGTCGTAACAGCAAGATAGACTGTTTTACGCGTACTAGTGAACCAATAAATTACTTCGCAGGTATTCCCAAAATTATCCCTAAACGACCAGATTATAAGGCATCTACAGGATATTATCATACAGTTCACTTCTTTGTTCAGCGTGACTCACATTCTGGTCAAATTTCCCTGCCCATCGCAACGCCACTTTAAGACTAGTGGGGAGAAACAGACTTTCACGACCATCATCTGTTCCTGGTAAAAGGAGAGAAATGGATTTCCTTTCGAGAGGGGTCCAAGTCTGTTTTATCAGGCTGAGGGCCTTTTGAACGAGTTGAAGACGCGTTACAGCATATGCCACTAGTCCAAGAGTACCAAAGAGAAGTACAAGACGGAAGAACCAAGTACGAGTCCAAAACGCCACCGAAAAATGTATCAGGCCAAGACCAGTAAAGCAACCTTGCACCAGGGCACTGGAGGAACTTGCAAAGCCGACCGTGGGGGAACGAGAACCCACAGCGTTGTCAGCAGAGCTGACAGTATTCAGTGTGGGGGCTTGAGAATCGTTGCTGGGCAAGAGGGATAGGCGACGGAGCAATGCGCTTGCGGTTGTGCTATAATCAGATGACCAAAACATTCCATTTGAAATTAAACCAAAGAAACTACTTGCAATGAGGGAATTCTTTTTCGATGAAGGGGGACAGATTCATTTATATACGCACCTTGCCTTTGTAGAGAGTATTACACGAGAAGGTAGTAACTGACTATGCCGGTATCAATTTCGATACCTTGATTCTTTATCAGTATTTTTATATGCCTCATCGTTATTTCCAAGTTTGGTTGTGTTAATTCAGACCGTTAAGTTTAAAACACACAACTAGGGTTCTGCTAAGTAAGGATCTTCAAATGAAATATCAGTCACACTAGTAGGACTTTAATTGGAGAAGCATAGAAACATTAGCGAAAAAACACAGGAATTAAATCAGGTAAAAAAATCATAGCTAATAGCGTACACTTAGAATGTTTGAGTGTTGATGCCCAGCACAAACGAAACACAATGATTCTTTACGCCCAAATATTACGATCGTGATTTTCCAATTTGAAAAAAAAAGATCATAAGGTAGTTTTAAAATACTTCCATCTAAAAAGAGAATCAGAAAACACAATATACTTCGTTTCACAAAGTATGCATAAAGACATTTACCAAGATGGCGTTGAATGCGCGTCACTGCTACCAAGTATGGTAGAGGGATTTCCGGTGGCTGAATCTTGAAATTCAAAAAGAAATAGATACTAACCGAATTCCCAACAAGTTAGTAACGTAGCAACGAAAAGGTATACAAACAGTACATACCCGCATCGGAGAATATGCGACTACATATGAGGAGGAGGAATAGTGCGATTATAAAGACAGGCTGAAGGACGCCACAACACGAGAAGATCATGATAAAGATAATGTATCGCATAATCAAAATTATCATATTTCCTTGTATCGTATACAGATGAACAACTTTTGTAGTGAATATGAGCACAACAGAAAGGGCAGTAATGACGCGCAGAGATGAGACAAACGAAATTAAAGCGAGCACGTCCGATAAAAGTGAGTAGATTGTGGACAAAAAGAGGCCGAAAAGGGCGAATAATCCAAAATCGTGCAAAAACATAAATGCTCCAGTGGACAGAAAAACTATGATAAACGGTATCACTTTGGGCCACAGAGCATCAAACAAAGTTGATATTGACGACTGAAAAAACTTAAAAGGAAAGAGAAAAACGCTTAGACAAAATGGATAGCTATTTTCCTTTTGACGTTTCAAAAATCGACGGAAGTAAGCCGTTACTCCGGACTTGCAGGGAAAAAGGCAAGTGCCAACAACCAAGGCCCACAGAATTGGACGAAGGAAAACCCTTAGTACCAAAAATATGGCTGTACACAATAAAAAAACGGAGAACAAACAAATAACAGAAACAATGTTGTAGAATGAGTACTTTACTGCTTTTCGATCAGCAAGAGGAAGTAAATCAGATATGCTGTCAAATGGACGATAAAACAAATGTTTCCCAGCCATCTAGCACACAACAAGACCAGCAACCTTGACGTTTGAGGTGAGTTCTAGCGCTGATTAAACAAGTGCATTAAAATAAGCCAGGCAATAACGCTGTAAAAACGGTTGCAGATCATAAAAGTTTAGCCTAAAAATGCTGCAAATGTGTCCCTGTTTGCGCAAAATTTATCTAATACGTGTAATGTCATTTTGGTGATGAAGTCAAAAACCCGAAGTTATTTGAACACCAGAAGAAGTAACGCGGTTTAAACCACAACAAAAAATGCATACCAAAGAAAAATTCAACAATGGCTAAATTTCAGAAGACCGCAACAGACATCAACATCTACGAAAAAGTGCTGCATGCATACAACGTAACTCGCAATCCAATCACCTTAGTGTTTGTCACTCGGTTGAACGCGTAGCATTTGATTACGGCTAATCATACCTTGATATGGTCTGAAAAATCAAATTTATTGAATGATTTTCTGTAAGTGAAAAGCTGGGAGCTGCAGAAGCTACAGGTCGATCGTGTTGCATGGAAGATGACTAACCAAAGTCATCCTTAGTCGTAGATGAAATGAGGAGGAGGTGTGAATGGAGTTCGCCGCAATGACCACACTGTCTGTCGAAATACCTCTTTTTGCATTCTGAACCAGGCGTGTGTTACTGACTCGAAGGGAGGTTTCGAGTGGGAGTTAGTCAGTTGGGAATTGCACCGAAAGTAGCTTCTCTCCTAAAGCAGAAGGTGGCAAGTAAGTCTGTTTAACACTTGAGTATGAATCGTGTGGTTAGCAGCCAAAAGTTGTGATGTTGTCATTTTGAGTAAATTGTTACTAATATCGAGGTCGAGGTCATTCGATGGAGTCCTCAGAACGGTCACTGAAGTCGTGATTGATTAGAATTCATCCTAATCCTGAGGCAGTAAAGTGTTTGTCTTTGTGCTATACTTCCTCTATCCTTACAAAAACCAGACACTTGACATGGTTTGGTATTACTGTTGGGGACACCAACCTACCAGCAATGTTCTTATTGAATAGCAGCATTCCTGTCGATTGTTTGTGTGGATAACTACGACTGCTCACTGAAGAATGTCTGATTGGCATCGTTGCTTTCTACGCTGAAACTGGTCAAGGGTTCCATAAGTGGTTGCTGGTAGCTAGGGCAAACGACCTGAAATGATGCCACACCAAAAGTGGTGGTAGACCTGGAATTTAAAATCAAATCGGTTTAACTTAATTGGATCGCCTTTTGCTGAGGTGCTCTGTAATTTTTTTTCACTTGACTAATTCAATGTGCACTGTATTCTATTGACGACAAATGATTTTGTAGTAGCTTACCTCGGAAGTATTCGCAAAAGTGGTGAACTGAAGAGCACAATCAAGAGGTGACTAGGTCGACCCGCAGGTACTTTATAAATTGGCATGTGGGTAAATTAAAAGGGCAGTTATTTAGTGTGGTGCAGTTAAAACGGCTCCTAACCAGTGATGCCCTGATGGACGAAGGAAGGTGTCCGTGTGATTTTGAATGAAGTAAAGAGATTAAGTCATCCGACGAAGTCGTCGCATCTTTCTATCGGATGGTGCCAATTACCTTGCACAAAGTGGTGACAGAGAAAACAGGTTCTGTTAGCAATGCCCCTGTTCTTGGGCATGTGGAGGCCAGATGTTGTATGGCTTAGTGGATAAATAAAAGTAGGAGGAGAACGTGTTTTTGTGGTCGTGGCTACAAAGCAGTGTCTAGAACCGAAAGTGCCTAATTGCAGCCTCATGATATTATGCCGTACTGTGTACCGGGTGGATTAGTGCGAGCGACACACTTGCACCTTATTGAGCGTGTCACTGAAGTGGCTGAATCGTCAAGTATTGCCAGGAACCGGTGAGTATGAATTTGTCAAGGGCTATGAGTTAGTGCTACAATGTGTGCTGTAATCGGAAAACGCATGAACTTTGCTTGAAAATTAACTGGATACAGGAAAGATCGACGAAAAGTGCTTTCACAAAATCACAACCGCATTTTATTCATTTCGGGACATCGTGGGAGTGATATTACGTGTAGAAATGTCACAGACAGGCTGGTGTGGCTTAATAAATTGGAAACGCACAGGTGGCGCGTACTCAGATCCTAGCTGGTGATTGTCGAATCAATTTGAGCATGTTTGTTGTTTGGACGCGTTGAATGCTAACCCAGATTGACAAATGGCTAGGAATCAGATGTGCCACCACAGTTGGGAAGGGGCGATTCGTAGTAAATCGAATTGCTCGCACGTCCAGTCGCCGACATAAAATTCCATACAGTCGGTTATTTAGAGGATTTATTATTGTGTCACGGAAAAGTAGACGTTTTGTATGATTTTTAGTTAGCATGCTATTTTCGATGAGGGTAAATTTCTGCTACATAAATCCGGAGCGTTTGCGACAAATGGTGGCTGGATTTGCGGTAGGGGCTAGGGCGCATTAATTTGTCATAATTAACCCTGACGCATATTTGAATCACTTCCAACTCTTTTGTTTCATTTTGGAAATTAATTCCGACATGATTTCAAGACCCTCAATATTGCCTACATTTTGTAAATTGAAAAATACTATACCTTAATTAGTCCGTGCCCTCCAAGCACGCTGGAACATTAAAAGTTGCACTTTCGGTAAAATGCATTATCAAACTATACTTAAGCGCATTATGTATTTTTTAAAAATTAAATATCTATTCCAGCTATCCCAATGTGCTCATTTCTCTTTTTTATTTGACCGAAATGGCGCCATAATCTTGCGACCTAATATGCTATCTTGTGATATTTGTTAATTGTGCCGAAATTGATAACAAAAATTGAGTCTTTAAAATTGTGTCATTTTTTGGAAATTAATCCGGTTGCATTTAACAAAAAGTTAAATTTCGTATAAAATTTTCATTATTGACTTTAACCATTCCTCCGATCCTTAATCTTAGTATAGGTGTAGGTGCTTAAATACTGAGCAAACAAGTGAGAAAATATATTTGTACTTATTCTAGGGATGGTATTCTTTAGCTTTACCTCTGTAGGTCTTGACTCAACTACTGTTATTTGCGTTAGCATTTAATGTTAAGTTTTGTGTAATTTAATTTATTTTGATATACATTAAGGTGCTATAAGGCCGATGTTTTGCCTTGTATGATTCAATCTTCGGTTTTTTGGTTTTAATTCACTTTCTGCTGCCTTGGTGAAATCATTTTTCGCCCAAACCTTTTTCAATAAATATTGCTGAATACAGTTGTAGCATCCAACTTACAAAATTAAAATAAGTCTTTTATTGTCTGCTGACACTCTGCCCGGGTAAATTTAGAAACATTTTAACCGATTTCGATATTGGCTTGTTTCCACTTTGCTTATTGGTGGTCTTCAACATCATTAAAAAAATGAAGAAGTGAGCCTACTTTCAAAATTAGTTTCCTCCTCTCAACTTGAGCTTAAATCGTAGGGAGTCTATTTATATGCTTTATAATTATTTGTCTCGATTTACGTTTAGACTGCGTTTTGTGTCAGGTTATCATCAAATGTTGGTGTGGTGAGATGTTGATTTTTCGATCACGTTTACCTATTCTCGGACGTGTTTTTGGAATGTTGTCACGGCTTAGCTTGGGCGCCCATCCATTGTCTGATTTTTCAAAGAAATACTGTATTTTGAATGTGATACAAACTTCCAAAAGTATCCTGTGTACTCAAAACTCTTGTCACAACGAGTGTGCCTTATCCATGGCGATTTCTCTGCTGGAATGGAGGGTATTGTTTCAATTTTATTTGTTAGCGGCTGGTTTTAAGCGTTTGATGGAAATACAGAATTGGTGCTTACTGTCAAAGCGTCGATTCTTATTTTAGCAATTAAATGTCAATTAGGTTTATCAATTGTTCGCTTTTTCTTTTTTCGTGTTCGAAAGGTGTGATTTTGTTTGGATTGTGGGTTAGTCCCCTGAGCCTCATGCACTTCTTATCGCTTTGATCATAGTGTACCATTCCTGTTTTTAGAATGAATTTTTTCAGTAAAGAGAAGGACCTTCGTCCCAAGGTCCGTGAAATGCAATCCAGGTTGCGTCGTGAGCAGCGTAAATTGGACCGAGAAATCGAGACCATACAACAAAAATCAAAACAATGTGAAGTGGATGTGAAGAAATACGCCAAATCGGGTAATATCGATGCTGCCAAAATTCTGGCCAAGGAGATTGGAGCAGCTCGCAAGTCAGTCAACAGGCTCTATCAAGCGAAGGCTCAGTTAAACTCTGTCATCATGGAACTAGAAAACCAGGTATCTATGGCGAAAATGGCTAGTGCCCTCAATAAAAGCACCGGCATAATTCAAGCAATGTCAAAGCTTGTTAAGGTGAGTGAATTCTATTGTCTCTGTCCAACACTAACGTGATTCGTCGGGTTATCTACTCCAACGACAAATACCACAACTCGTAGCACTTACGAGGTCATACGTTAACATAGCTGCAGTGGTTTGCAGTTACACTCGCTTTTTACAATGGGAGGTGTTTCCTCAGAACTAAGTTTTATCCAATTTGCTATTTTGAATTTCTGGTTATTCCGAAATAGTAACAACGTACAACTTCCTATTCTTTTGTGCATTTTATGTTTCTAGATTTTCGCTTCTTAACTTGTTCTAGCCCTTAATGCATGTTGAGTTGCGTCCGAATTCCAATCTCGCTAATGAAGCATAGTCGTTTTTTGTCCATCTAGGTTCACACATGGCACTAATTCTATAATCGCAGGGGTAATTCGCTAAATTTTGAAATTGCTTTGTATTTCAATTTTAGCTTCCAGAACTCCAAACTACAATGCGCAACATGTCAAAAGAGATGATGAAACTAGGATTGGTGAATGAAATGGTTGATGAGTCCATAGACTCGACTCTAGAGCAGCCCGAGGAGATGGAAGAAATGGCCCAGGCAGAAGTCGATAAAATTCTCTTTGAATTGACCAATGGCGCCATGGGCAAGGCTCCGGACGCTATAACGGACACCTTACCTGCTGGAACCCGCCTACCCGCAGGGGGTTCTGGTGCTGTTGAAGATGAGGATGATCTTGAGGAAATGCGCGCACGCCTCGAGGCGATTCGTTGAGGGTGTGTTTGCGCTCCCTTGTCAGTAATCTAGTCTTTCTCAAGTCTGCCCCCCTCCACTTTCTTGTCCTGTTTATTTCTCAGCAACATATATGCATACCCCAGCTACCAGTGCTTGTATATTCCAAACTTAACTTATTTGGTATCATTTCACCCATGTATAATCACAGATGTTTTTGGTTACAGACCGATGGATCCACCCGCGTTGCATTGTGACCTTTTAACTAACCTCCACAAAGCCTCGCGGTTCTGCCTGACTTTAAACTATGTTTAACATCGTACAAGTCCAAAGTATACTATCCGACCCATGGTTAATGACTTACTTAGAACAGGTGTCACCTACTGTGGAACTCATGTAAGCCCGAATCTGGCTCTACGATATCCGACCCTAAGAGTTGCTCCCTGCCTCGCAGGTTATTCATTGAGTTATGAGATGCCCAAGTACGCTTGTTAGTTATGCTAATGAGGGAGCTCGCATTCTTGTCCTTTATACAAAAAGAGTTACAGGCGGGTTAATGTTAGATTTGTAGCTATTTCTTGTTGAATCCTTGTGGGTTACACTGTGAACACTTGCATTCTGCCTAAATGCCAATTTGCCTATTCGTGATCTCTAGGTACACGGCGTAATCAGTTTTTATATTTATCTTCTTCGACTTTACGACTAGTTTAGTCCAACATGTGGCAGAATTGAGTAGTGTGAAATTTGTTAAGTGTAATATTTTGGGCTAAGAATTCGCGTTGTGTAATACGTTACTGGTGGCCCTTAGCTCTATGCTCCTGTCACGTCTCGACCGGATATAATGCGCTGAAGGTCCACAATGTGTAGCATTTCATTCTCGTTTCAAGTAACTACCGAAATCACCTGATTGCTATATAGAAGCCGCCTATTTATAAAAACTAGGCATTGGCATTGTTAACCGACTTCACACTGAGCGTTCTCGATTTATAAATCCTCACGTCGTGCTATGGTCATGGACCCAACCCTTTCAAAATACCTATAATGCCCTTGTACTTTTCATTCACAGATTAGATTTATTGTTTTTTAAGTTTATGTCGTTTAATTTTCATTTGTTCAGAAGATAATCAATCTGTGTACCGATTTCACATTAGCTATTCTGTTTTTGTCCCAATTCGTCTAATAGATTATTTACCGAAAATTAATAGCGACGTTTACAACAGCTACCATGTCAAATACTATGTGGGCGTTAGTAACTGCTATCGTATCAATTCATCGACTCACAGTAACTCTTGCGAAAAAGTTCCACCTCCGCAACGCTAGTGGAATGTGGTAATAAATTTTCATCTGGCAAAAATTTTCACTGTTGTTGAGACCCCACGCTACGACCACTATAGCCAACATCAGGTCTCCTTCTTATTTTTTTTATATAGTATGTGGGGGGTTGTTTAAAGTGAATGATTTAAATTCCTTTGGTGGATCATCTAAAATATCGCAAATTCTATCTTGTTAAACCTGTTTTCTTATGTTAACCCAATGATGCAGTACCATAAATAAATTTATTCTGGCGTTAGTGGCACATATAATTACATTCAGTTCCCACAGAAATTCGACATGCCTCACACGACGATTGCAGAATCCCGCGTTAGTCTACCTATTATCTTATGCTTGGGTTGGCTCAGTATCCCTTTTCAGTTTGCAAGCAGCCAAGTTCACATTTCACACCCTTCGATTGGGTTGCATCAACGAATAAATGCGCATGCCTTATAGTGTAAAAGAGCTTTTTTTCTGAGCTTTATCTTATCATTTGATTTCCAAGCCAATGGGCCCCGTCGGCTTGGCGGCTAAATGCAAATCGCAGTCAGACGCCATTTTAAATGGGATTATTTGCAGCAAGATAGCTCCTGTTCCAGATGGCCGCCTTAACAGTAATGGACTTCAGCCCTCATTGATTGGACTTCCATGTATCTTCAGTATACGTATGCCAAATTTGTAGAATGGTGCGATTGAAATGGAACTTGGCGTTCTCTAGACTGTAGGTGCAATATTTGAGCAGCACTACTATCAACCCTGTTGAAGCTGACTTTTTTCTATAAAATGTGTTCGAGCAGAGGCTTCTATACCTTAACAATGACCAATCGCATTGCTCAAGACTCATCACATACCTAATATCAGGAACCCCACAATAGGCACAATCTGCTATGTGATATTCTGATATTCTACTAACTGCCAAATAGAGGAGTAAGATAATTAATTTATACTGGCTCGTTTTTCGCTTCAAAAGATCTACATACAACTGTCCCTTTAAAACTGGCCCACGGTGAATGTCAACAACTCCATTTGGTTATTCAGGCGAGATGTTTTTTTCCCGCAACGGAAACGAGCCCCTAAATAATTTCTGAAACCGAAACAAAACTAGAACGTACACGAATTCCAAGTTTTGTAGGTATCCTTACTGCTCAAATCAAATGGCGTTCAGCTGAGAATAAACGACCTGGGTCACAATAAATTATGCCAGGTTTAAAGGCCTTATGCTTATTACCAATTTAATGTCCCTATGAGGAGCTCCAACTCACGTTCGTTCGATTGTAACATAAAACTACTTCGGAAAGCGTTGGAAGCTTGTAGACAAGTGGGACCATTTGTTTAACAGCCCATCGTGCCTGTTGATTGTTTGGTCCCGTTCATCTATTGATCGTGGGCATTAAGCACTGGAAATTCGATGAAAATTGTGTAAAGCGCTGATGGTCTGTTGGGATTCAAAGAGTCAGTACGATTTCAGAGATAAATTAAGGAATAAATAACCGTGGTGTCAGATACCTCATGGCAGGGGTGATAGGATAAATTAGCGGCATGCACCACTTCTCTTCGCAGCACCCAGCCAAGTACGGTATCTTTGGTTCCCACGATATAATTAAGACCGGAATTTATTTATCATTTGCCTAATTTGTGTGTTTGCACTATGGTAGGGACTGTGAGTTCTCCAAATTAAATTACTGTATTAGAGGCTGAACAGTTGTTAATTTACAAACGATTGAATAAGCATTGAAATGAATGTATCTTGCAAACGGGTACCACTTCTACGCAATCCCCTGCAATAAATAGTAATATATCTTTTAGTGACACGGAAAAAATTATTTGTGCTCTAGACCCTGGTGAAAAATTTGAGTTCCTAAAGTTGATTTCTCCACCTTAATTAGCACCATCATAAAATTTGTGAAACTCGAGTTCTGAGCTCCTTTTATAATCTTGCCGTGCTTGCGCACATTTGGTGTCACACTGAGCGTGAGCACATGATTACACTGGTGGTATTTCTAATCATAGGTTGGTATCCTACGAGAAAACCCAGCTTCCTCAAGGCTCAATGCTGTGACATTATGTGATTCAAAAGAGTTGTTCCTGTAGTCACTGAGAGGACACCTTGGCTCAAAGCTACTGTAAACGCTGGCATACCTCAGAAGAATCCTCATTGGATTTTGTTACATCTACCAATAAAATCTTGCATCATGGGCTGGTTGGGAGGCAAATTTACAGGAATGTGGATCAAGTCGGGGAACTAGGGTATGAACAAACGTAAAGCTTCCTAGGCACAGTTTACATCATTGTCAAGCTATATACAAACATGTGCTCTAGAAGTTCTCTGCGCCACTGGTAGGTTATTGACCTGCTTCTTTTAATACCTTACATAAGTCAAGAGCCACACTTGGTATTATACTGCTCTAAATTCTCTTGCTGATCTTGAATCTTTAGTCGTCTGTTTGTATTTGTTGCCATTCTTGTCTGTCTTCTCATTGATCTGTCTGGTGGCTGGTGTTCACTTTTCCAAACTGACCACTAGGCATTAGTGCAGTGATGTTGAAATGACCTTTACCTCAGATGTGAGTTACACCTTTTGAAGTTTTTATGTGTGTTATAACGATCTCATTATTTGTTTTTTTTCTAACACAGCT
Organism: Mesocestoides corti; assembly: GCA_900604375.1. NCBI lineage: Eukaryota > Metazoa > Platyhelminthes > Cestoda > Cyclophyllidea > Mesocestoididae > Mesocestoides > Mesocestoides corti. Next base: position 15,076 of record UXSR01000859.1, read on the forward strand.
AGCTAAGATATTAATAACCTCTTCGATTATTGATATCGTTTTGGTAGCAAAATATTGTACTGACCAAAGCAATGAAAGATATTTAAAGACGGTTACTTTAAAATGCTGTAATATTTTAAGAATTATCATAAAAACTGTCGAACACCCATTTCCAGTCTAATATAAATTGTCATGTATTAATAAAGGGGAATATTATATCATGCGATAACTTTTTTGCTGAAATGAATGACATGCTTGCAATATTAATCCTTGGAGACTTCGGCCTGACCTTCAATCGATCCCATTTGGCCCTATCCGAACGACTGTCATTTGTTTTGACACTGTGACTACTGAGAATTTATTAGATGTACCCAAAGTTATGGGGACTTAAAAAATTAGTAAAGCCTCTCTATGAATTTTATCCTCCGTGTCTAAAAATACAGCAGTGAAGAAACTGCCATGAAAGAACCAAAGTCTCTGATGTTACACGTCTTTTAAATCCTCCAAACCACTAAACTCATGTGTGACTTAAATGGGTATGTCTTAGTTGTGATCTTTTTGGGTAGTGCTACTCAAAGAAGCTCCTAGCTTAAAGTTACTCTAATGTGTCGATGCACTAGCGTGGTATCGGTTGCATGGATCCGGGTATAGATCTCGAACCACACTGGGCTGCCATGTTTAGCATGTAGTGAATCGTGTTGATTCACGTTAAACACCCAGTCGTCGCAGCCTCACACATGTCCCCTCCGTTCACAATCTGCCCGTCTGTCACGTGAGACCGCTGGTTCATCACCCCGCTGAATGTACCATCACCACCACCACTTCCCGCATTGGTCA
>UXSR01000860.1:0-15827 GCA_900604375.1 Mesocestoides corti
GGGTGAGCAGACGGTCCCGCATGGCTGACGGGAACGCTGTGAAAGGGTGTCAGTGGATGGACGTGAATCACTAGGATTCATTACAGAGTCAAATCTAGGCAGATCTAGTGAAGGAGGCTTCTCTGCAATTGTGGACACTAGGTAGGGAGCGATTAAACATTCTACTGTGACATCTAACTTCGTCATCACCGCCTCCGTCATCCATAGCGATTTAAGACTGTGCTCTTCCCAGAATTTCCTCAGCCTAGGTCCTCGGGGTTGCTTTCTGTCAGTGAGTAAATTTCCATTGAACAATCACAAAGTACCATTTTCTCATGGTAACATGCCGTGTGGGCTGGCAAGGCCACTCATTTACCGCACAAATAAAACCCAATGGAACAGAGAATACACCCGATTTGCCTCAAGAACGCCTGTTTGAAATAAGATTTGTGTCGAAGGAAGGGGAGATAGGTTTCTGTCAAAAAGACGCGATCTACGACGAAAGGTTCCTTCTGCTCACGATATCAACAGAAAAATGCATTCCTAGTGTCAATCAGCGGGAGATGTCGTGGCGCCTAGCAACGAAATATTAGCTGTTTTTAAAAGTAGTTTTCATTAATGTGATGACCTCTAGGGATGGAGTACACAAACCGTTGATTGCGACAACCTGTTTGTTAAATTTGTTTTACTTCGACACGAGATTACGTATCCTCTTTACGGACGTGGGTAAACTGGTAAAAAGAGGATATTGTCTTCTGCAGTAATTTCTTGCAATATATTTCACTTTCACGTCGTAAAGTAACTTGAAACACACAGGCGTAAACAGCTATGTTTAGACTAAGGAATTATGGCGATTTTAGCACTACGGAGCTGCAATCGTGACAGTATTTATGTGCACGAACACAAAACATCCTTTTCGGTAGAAAAAAATACGTGGTGAGAGGTAGACCAAACACTTCCACTCGTGTCTGCCTAACAGCTTCAGCAAGTAAACGGATTGCATTGGCACCATCACCGATATTTTCAAACCCGGACCATCACAAATCCCAGGGTTTAAGCATAGTTTCACCCATTTTAAGTGGTGCTATAGTGATGGTTTTTAAAGGTTTAAAAGAAAAGTTTGTGGTAGACGCATAACAAAAAAGTTCAAGTCAATTATCTGGAAATTTAGGAAATTTAAACAGCGATTTCGTTGATTTCATGATGGTGACTTCATTTAAATCACGCAGGGCAACCTTCTTGCATTGGTTATAACATCAGCTATGACCTTGTGAAAAATGATTCGCAGATTCGCTCTGGGGAGAGAACCGAACTACTAAGAGTTGAGAGTTCAATAGCATTTTGACAAAGCCCAACAAAGTGAACCGTCTTTCTCTTCTTGTCTCCCAGTAAAACGAACCCTTTTGGGACTGACTCATACCTGGCGATGAATGATACACTGCCTACAGCAACAATATAAATCAAGACGTTGTAATTAAGGAATGGAAAGTGGGGAATAAATGGAGCAAATGTAAATGCCTCCAATGTTAGTGATGTTATTCGTCTGATTGTGAGGCAATTTTGTGCCAGATTCGTTCCCGAAGTAGCGCCATCAGCAATGCGTCCCAGCAAATGTTTGGATCCAGGCAAAACGTCCACATTTCGTCCTTTTTTCAAGTCAACACCAGACCCCATGCAATTCAACAGACACTGTAGCAACTAAGGGAAATAAAATGGGAAATCTTCCAGGCGCACCTGGCGTTTCCCCAAGACATTTTTGTTCCCTGCAAAATAAATTACCCAAATTTTAAACCTTATAATACATTGAAATACACCTATAGAGGTCGAAATGTGTTGTATTGTAAGTGGGTTTTAAATCGAGTGCGCTATTTTGTAACTACGCAACAGTTGAGATCAGGCGTTCACCTTAATTTACAAACGAATGATCATGTCACATTGTACACGCATTGGTACCACAAGAATCATTCTTTAGACCGTTTACACGCACACGCGATTTTGCATGGTTTTTACCGCTGGTTTCAAGTTGCATGTACTTGCAAGAGGGTCTTAATGACAGGACAACGACGTGAAGGAGAGAGGCATGAACGCGTGCATTTTGTTGCGAGGTCATGTTTTTTTCGTAAAACCGCAATTAGTTTTGCTATAATGGCATCCTTCCCTTAAGCATTATCAGTCAATGGGTTCCAATACACACTCTGACAGCTTCTCATTCACTCCTAATTCATCGAGTCAAGGCCGTCCAGTCTGACGTGTAACTCGGCCATTGGCTGAGACAGCGAGAGCTCTCTTCTGGCACTCGGAATGTGAGAATTACGTGAAACACGGGACATGTGGGAATGAATGCCGTTAAATCTCGGGAAATAACTCAAGGTTAGATCATGTTAGCACGTCAGTAACCGTAATGAGGCAAATAAACATCCCGTTTTATGTGCTTTGGAACCTAAAATTCTTATTGGTTGATGGCGATTCTCAATGGTCCCTTAGATGTGACATTAAATTGAGTGTTACAAGCTGTCAAAATGAACTAATGAACCGAATTCGATGTCTACTGTTCTGTCACGCATTTGCAAATTGTTCAAAAAGAGGAATTTGGTAAGGTATGCAATAAAAGGACCATTCCTAACGTCTATCTTTGAACAAATGAGATATTTGAACAGATTCTGTACGCACTCGTGCACAGTGAAGTATTCGTGCAAGGTGTCACCACAGAAGCGTACCCGTCACTGTGATTAAGCTAGATTGCCTTCCTCATTTAACTTCGCTAGCTGGAAGCACACCAGTTAGAGTTCAGATCGAACCACTGACTAATTCGCATTTTGCTAACATTTTGTAGAAAATCTGAACCACAGTTAAGAGAACTTTATTTCCATTGTGTCTAACTAGCTTGGCCTTTTTCAGAAACGGTTGCAATTAGCTTAATTAACCGATTACTGAAGGAAGAGGAATTCAGTTAGTTGCGGGAAGCCGACGTTTAATAATATAGATCTAATCAGTTACCGACGTCAAAGCCTGTTTAAATGTTCGTATTACAACCAAGTGGATATTCTTTGGGTTAATCGAAGGCCCATTTTGGGCTAAAAGATCACACCTGAGCACAACGCAGCGTTCTGGAGACGCAACATTTTAGCGAATCTCATCTTGTGGGCTATTACGGAAGCACATTTAACAATTTTGTCATTCTTCCACGTCTGTAAGGTTTTTTTTTATCAGAAATAATTCCTGTGCGCTCATATGAACAGCTTTTAAAAAAATCAAATTAGCCTCTCAATCAATCGAATGATTAATCATCTAATTGATCGGTGCTGGACTCCAATACCAGAGCGCATTGGCATTTTTACTTTTCATTTCTTCATTTCTAGGCACATTCAGCTTTGTCAGACGTTTCGTCGAAAATTTGCTGGCAAGTAAATGCGGTTAAGACTGGTTCTTCCTTCGGACCACATGGCAAAAAACGAGGTTTGCGAGGCAGCCCTTCTTAGATGCAATTTTCAAGCGGAATCACGCAGAAGGTAACTTTTTAATTAAGGTACAAAGTAACTCGGACCGGGAAGGGGTTCTGGGGGCGAAGGTTTTTTGGCAAACCACCCCGCAAAAGGACCGCTGTGTGTACCAAGAAATTGGTCCATTGCAAATGGAAGGTGTTCAGTCAGTGGCGACAAAATTAGTCCATCTGAAGTCGAAATAGAAACATTTCTTAAAGCGTTTCACTTGCCCGCAAAACCTATTTTCGGCTTAACTTGCTCATTTATTTTGTTCATAATAAAATTCATTTTTTTTATTTTTTAAGTTTTTAACGCAAAATATTACTCTTTGAAAGAAGGGTAGTCCTATCTGACATTCCTACTCACCACTGCTGCAATATCACCATGGGACGTTGTCGCATGTACAGAGCCACGGAAACTAAGTAACATCAGAAACGTTAATGAATGTTTGAAAAAAATGTGACTTTTTTTCACGTTCAGTCTTTGCTGATTTTAACTCTTGGTAATAATTTAAATTAAAGGCTCTTTGAAAAGTTAAAATTTTAACTCAAAAATAATTTGTGACAACCCTATGCGTTTGCATTTAAGAAGTCATAATTTTCCACACGAGATTATAAAACACAGAAGTAGCCGTTAACAATTTCACGTAATTTTTACCAAAGGGTGCCTCAGTTTTGTACAAGTGTTAATTAGAATTAAGCGGATTAAAGTCACTTCAAAATTTACGGTGTCTAGGCTCTAGCACTGGAGTCATGAAATCTAGCATCACAAGAGCCGTTTGTAAATGTTTGCGTCAAAATTCCAAATGACTCTGATCGGTCACTGTTGTCCCATTCAACAATGGGCTATTACAACTGTTCTTCACACCAAAACTATGTGCTGGTTACACGCATTAATCTAAAAGTGTGTCGCACCACTCAAATGACGGCCACTGGAGCAATGTCATTTTAAAACAACCCACAATTGCATCTGGGGCTCTGTGTGTGTGTGTGTGCATTTTGGTTCTGACCAGAAGCAAAAGCAACGCCTGGCACGCGGATATTGGCCAGTCGTGCTTGGACCAATGACAGCAGATCTTCGCGACAAAATTATTTGTTTTGGCTCGCGAAGACGCGGCACTTTCAAATCAATTTGTACAAAAGACGTTTTCGATAGCAGACTCAGTGGATGTCATTACCTCAACTTTGCCTTTAGCCCACTCTCTCTCTCCCCCTAAGCACCAAATATGGCGCCACCAAAACATCGATAGGATATTTTGACATTTTGCTCAATCTGACCTCGTGAGTTTCTTTGTCAGGTCGATTTGTTTTGTCGGAGGTTTCGTGAAAGTAATGCGTTTAAACCATAACCATTAGCCTGTGCCCCTGGTTTTTTTCCTTTTGCCGCTTTTCTTGTTTAAATCAGATTCACTGGACAACCAATTAGGTTGAACATTTCACTTGCTCTGGCTGCTAATTAGCATAAGATTTATGTGGTTAGTTTCTTTAAAAAAACACGCAAAGCATAGAATGTTTTCTTTGTTAAATGCTTTATAATATAAGCCACTTTCAATTCGCAAAATACCTGGCTGCTCCAGACAAAGTAGGACGTTTGCCGAACTTTTAGAGCACATCCCATCTACGTGCCAACTAGCAAGATTGAAGGAGGTTTCACTGTTGCAAGATGACCGGTACCTCGTTGTATACATTCCCCGAGAAAATCATAATCGCCGTCGTCTCCAGTCTGGTGTCAATTTGTTGCATCTGCGGCAACGTGCTGGTCCTGTTTGCGTTCTGCGTGGATCGCAGTGTGCGCACTGCCAACAACTACTTCATCATCTCCCTAGCTGTAACCGACTTGACCATCGGACTGATCTCTCTCAACCTCCTTGCCGTGTACCTGCTTTTGGGGTATTGGCCACTGGGAAATTTCATCTGCGATTGTTGGCTAGCGGTAGATTTCACCGCCTGTCTCGTTTCTCAGGTTACCGTCTTTTTAATCACTCTGGACCGATTCTTATCGGTGCGATTTCCGGTCAAGTATCGGAACTGGCGAACCGATCGCAAGGTAATTCTATGTTATGACCATTACCGTGAATTACCGTTCCAAAACCACACCAATTTGTGAAAAACAAAATTGAGACCACAATATGGAAATGTTTCTTCATTGGATTGGACTTTGATTAGCGATAAGGATGAACTCTACCGGGATGCAGCATATTTCCCAACGCTGCTATTGACGTCACCAGTCGACATGACACATGACTAGGTCAGCCAATCAAAATTCGGAACACAATTTAGATTGCAGACAGCTTGAAGCAACTTGCAATAATTACCAGTATAATCCAGCTTGGAAAATTAGCAAAACATAACACAAATTTGATATTTGCTAGTGCACTTGACGGATGATTCGATTAAAATAAACCACTCAATATAGACGTTTTGTTCACTGGAGTGTAGGTACGTGACGATACTGCGATGTAGATATATCCCACTTTACTTGGTAGAAAAATCACTAAATAATTTTCATGGATAAGTTCCACGTCGAACGGCGAGCTGCCGGTTTTTATTCCGTTCTTGTTTTGAAAGTAACATTCCCCTACACTGAACCATTTGTAAACAGTCTAGATTTTCGTAAAGTATTATTTTTAAAAATTCCTTCTCTTTACATGCCAATTTCTATTAGAAATAAACCCATTGCATTTTCTCTTCCCTCGGCCAACTTTATAAAAACTTTCCCTACTTTATTTCCTTTGCCAAACTTTCATCAGCTTTTGCTCCCATTGAAAGGATCACTGCCACGAACCAATAATTATTAGGACGTAGACACCAATCAGATTTGAGGTGTTTAATGTATTGTAATACACCACTTGCGCGTCTGTCTTCTTGTTAAAACCAATAGAGCTGTTACAACGTCAAATCGAAACTGCACGATCGAACTGCACGAACTTTTACTCGGGAATTGCGCGAAATTTTTGGTCGTCTAAACTGTTGATTTTTCATCAAAATTTAAAAAAATGATGGTTAAGCTTATTGAAAGTGCGCACGAATAATTGCGTGCGTCAAATGTTAACAAACTCTCTGCATAAAACGATAATCACGCGCAGATAACTTAAGGATGCTGCAATCAGGTCTGTTTCAAGTTCTGTTTGGTTTATCCTTAGCAGATTTAAATGGGCGCTTGTGCCTATTCCGCACAATTTCTGCTTACCGCGCATGCATTACTCCTGACTTTCTGTGTCTGTAGGATGTTATTTGATTCCCTTCACTGCACACAAAACTGATATGCAAATGCATCCGTGTAATCTATCAAATCATGGGATATTTAAAAAAATGTTCCGCGAGATTTTTACTTGTATCGTTCCCCCGATGGACAGCTAACAATTCAGCTATCACTATGCCACTGAAGGAAATTGGTTTCTCGTAGATTATTCACGTCAATGCGTGCCTGCTAAAAGCCTTGAGGACTCACCGTCTGCGCCATTATTATACGGCTTAGAGGGAAAGTCTTTGCTGCGGTAATTAAGGGCTTCATGCAGCGCCACTTTAAAGGGTGTGTTGGTTAGAGAGTAAAGCTAATCGCTGATCGCAGAATCGCGCCGCAATTAAATAGACCAGGCTTCGTCTACCGCAAAAGCACAAATTAATGCGACTAATATCTTTGAGAAAACAAACTTTAATAACAGCAGATTTGACAAATGTTGATGTGACTTAGCATACGCACTAGTGATTCAAATATTGAAGCAATTCTATTGGTTAAAAACCTCTCAATTATTTTGGATGAAGAGAAATAGAATATTCATCTAGGTCCTCGATTCACGTGACTTTTTTTAAAAAAATTGAGGCATTAGTTTGCTTTCTTATCCGCCAGAATAGTTTCAAGCTCCATTTTTAATTTCTAATATTGAGTCGAACCGTTCAACCGATTAAAGGTCAAATCACCTTCTCATCAAATTTCAAAAAGGATCTTCTGGTTTAAAAATTTAAATGACCAACAAAGTAAGTTAAGATGTTCTTCTGGAAGCTTGATACGTACGAGTTGGTCCAAAGTTCACTGTTGAATCTAATCCCAACAATTTTACTCGTATGCTCGAAAAGGGAGGATTAAATATAAATTAATCCCCATTCAAGTTTCCGGTTGTAATTGAATCAATTTTTCTTCTACAAATTAACCAATAGCTCAGACACTGGGCCTTCAAATAAATATTTAAATTGGCCGGAGTCATCATTTTGAGCCCTCGTTTTGTTTAATATTGTCATTTCTCAAATCCATCACCAATTGGACTATTTTAAAAACCTAACCAAACTGTTGAGAGTTAAATTAAATTGAGAGTTTTCGTGTTACTCCGTCGATCACGTTTTTAGCTTATGGTGATGCTGGCAATGAGTTGGTCACTGCCAGCTGCCCTCTGGATTCCACTGGTGTTTGGTTGGTACAAGTTGACCGGTGAAGTACGTCCACCTGACCGCCTCTGCAACATCCCCTTCACCCACTACACCACCTTCAACACGATCCTCACTGTCACCTACTTCTGGATCCCGCTATCCATCATGATCTCGCTTTACGTCGGCATCTACAAGGCCGCTGTGGGCCTCCAGCGCAAGGCCAACGCCTCGCACTGCGGGCTGACGGAGCTCGTCTTCATGGCTGGCACCACCATGTCGAAGATTGGGCTCTCCGTGAAGGTGGCCTACAACGATAGCGACGCCCACAATGGCGTCATCTCAAGGCCGATTGGTGATAGGTGCATTGCTCAAGCTGACTTTATTGCCACCAGTTTATTGGATGGAATCAAACTTGAGTGAGTCGGCATTATGTCCTTCGACAGAGTAATTGACGGCTTTGAATGCCTTGAAAATACATGTTCATTAAATAGATATCCATTGAAACAATGCAATATTCCATACTTATCGTTTCATAAAATACGCTGCTTAGCAAAAATGCCAGTAGCGTCTTGGCTTTTATATTCAAATTGAAAAAATCAGATTTCGAACTAGCAAATATTGATTTCCGGTTTGTCAACATTGGACTTTAAGCCGACATTTCTGTTTGTCGTTTATCGTTTCAGAAATATCTTGTGCGGCCTAAGTAATGTTGCACTAATATCCAATTGGATTTAACTAAACTTAAACTTCTCTTAATTAGAACGTCTACACCAAGTTTTCTTCATTGGTTCTTAGGGAACATTTTAACTGCGCACTTAAAAATTGACCTAGTTAATGCTGCTCCTGTGTTCCCCATGGCAATTTTGGTTGGTTCCGAAGGTATCTGCGCAGCTGGTACTGAATACAAAATGCATAAATTCAGTCTGACCCTTTTAATAATATGCACCCTAGTAGAAACGGTCTACAAAACTTTGGCTAAAAATTATCAAATAAATTAATGGTGAAAGCTATTTGTTAAATTACCTAATTTTAACTACAGGCATATGCCAATATACTAATCGTTAATTTTCAGCTTAAAGCCATTTCATGAACTATCGTGGCTGCAGTTTCTGAGATCTCGTTTAAATTTTATTGGTTGTTTTTGTGTCTGCAAAGCCATTGGTGGTTTAAGCCGTCGTTAAACTAAATCTCAGTTTTTTGACGCATGTGGCTAACATGCAATCCACAAGACGCAGCAAAGTCTGCCTCCTTTCCCTCCATTTCTTGGGGGTCTCACAACTACCATAAAATTGCCATGCTAAAATCCGGAGATGCAGGCACAATTCAGGCAGGCTTGTCTAGCAGCGCTTTCTAAAATAAACACGTTTTCTGGTTCACACAGCTACCACTAGAATTCGTGTTACCAAATCAAATTTTGTATTTTCTTAACCACGCCTTTATTTTGCCATTAGAGTGTCAGTTGAAACTCTTTTGATGTAAATTGCGAAGTCTCTTGCCAAAATTGCACCAATTATGTGCCTTCTACCACATCTATTAGAGGCTACTGAAGGGGGGAAATCGATAGAAGCGTGAATCCGACATTTTATCCAATGGTGCATTTCATTGTGAGTTACGTACAAAGCAAATCACTGTGGGTTATTTCAATGTCAATTTGCAAAAATGCGTTGTGTGTACTTAAATTACACAGTTATAGACGTCAGAAATTGGTGTTTGTTGTCATTATTTACAGCAAATCCTATGCTTGCGGCAATGGATTAAGTAGGCAAGCGCCGTCAAACCAGTCAGCAGCACGCCTTCAAAATGAGCATCAGACGGACCTGGTTGACTCCGGCTTGGGGGATTCAAACAACCTGCGGAGAGCGTCAGACTTTGGGTCGACGCACAATCGGAGGTCCAGTGAACTGAGCCTGGAACATCCAGACGTGTCTGATCAGTATCGTTGTATAGCATCGCCCAACGCACCCTCCAGCAAAAGCTCGTCAATGTTGTCCGAGTGCAACGATCCCTGGACGAGGCAATCTCCTTCCAAAATCAAATTCACATTTGCAGATTCTGATACTAAAGTGAGTTGCTGATCCCGTCTTTGCAATGATTAAATGAACAAACCTAAGCTTAAGTGGGTCTTTTGACAGCCATCCCTGGCCCTGCGGCAGTTTGGATTCCATTCAAGCAGTTCAAACCTACCCAAGACATTTGTTTTATTGCGTGCTCAGGATAAACGGGAATGATGATTTTCAGGCCAATCACCATTAAATTCTTAGCATGGAAGTGTGATTTTGAGCTGCCATAAAGTGCTTAATAGCGATCACATTTCCAAGTAGTTAGTCGAAAAATGATCGGCAAATGTTTGCAGAGCTCTAAATTACAAGCGAATGTTTCCGCACGCTACCAAAACTGTCACAAACCACCTTTATCACTTGTTTTATTCATTCATTACGCCACCTGAACTTTTTATAAACTTCAGCCGTTTCGAAACAATGGTAATTGAGGGGGACAGATCTGCTAATGGTTTTGCTGACTTAAATGCGTTTGTTCCGTTCGCATGCGTCCAAAAAACAATTGTCATTTATTTGTATGCTCAGGGTAGTAGTTTAGGGACACAGAATAACAATTGTTTTTTTATACCAGAAAGTAAATAATCTTCGTTATTCAGCTAGTCCATATGCTTCGAGTCGCAGAAACTTATCACGGCTGCCCATTACATATTGCCTTGCTTATTTATTAGTTGCTTTTTTCGTTTTCTAAATGAGCACTCAAGTAGAGAGGAAAAACTTAGTATAAATGTTGAGAATAAAGAAAAGGTGCTCGGAAACCTTGTTTAAATACACACTGCTTTTAGTTTTAAATTCAAAGTAGTGACCTTGATCAATGACCAGTTGCCAAAAATCAATAACATTACTGAGCAGTAATCACTAGCAGAACTCGATTTACTATTGTGTTTGATCAAATTACAATAAATGTCCCTAACGTAGATAACTTCAGCTCATCTGTTAAAAATTGAATCTAATTTCTGAAAAAAACATAATTAAAAATTGTGCCCGAAATTGGCCACTCACAAATTGGAAATCAAAGTGACCAATAAGTTAGTTGAACTTCAATTTTATCACAAGTTCTCCGTTTGCTTATTTCAGACACGGTATCAGCCAATTATGACCAAAGGCAATGAGACACGAAAGACCGACTCATCGCCCACAACTCAAACAACCACCGCGTTAGTCTGTCGACGTTGGTGTTTGCCGAAAAAAGTAACGAAAAAGGACTCACCTCCCACCTCAGATACCGTGCATAGCTCAACAGACTCGGACAAGCCCTCTCCACTGGACACCGCAAACGCGACTTTTCGCAAGTCACTGACCACGCAGAACGGTCTAGCGCTACTCCACGAGCGGCTGTTTCGGTTCCGCAACCAAAGCAACGTGGAGACGCGGAAGATCGAACAGAAGAAGGAGAAGCGGGCGCGCAAGGCACTGCGGATGATTAGTTTCATTTTGGGGGCCTTTGTGGTCTGCTGGACACCTTACCACGTGGTTATCATAATCAAAGGTTTCTGTGATGTACCTAGGCTCGGCTACTCCTGTATTAATGAGCATTTGTACAATTTCGCCTATTACATGTGCTACATGAACTCGCCAATCAATCCCTTCTGCTATGCGATGTCGAACATCACATTCAAGCGAGCTTTCCTGCGTATTCTCAAGGGCGATTTTCGGATCAGGTGATTGGTCACAGCAGGGTGGGAAAAAAGTATTTTTGACATTGCCTTTTTGCACCAAGTGTACTTGTATTTGTTAAAATTGCGTTCTTCTTCTTATTATTCCTGGGTGGCGTCGAGATGCTAATATCCACAGGGATATTCGTGGAAGGCCACCACATTCTGTCAATCAAAATGAAGGCAGATGGGTGCCTTTAGTCGCTATCGATAGAAACTACAAAAACCAAATTGTTCTAACTTCTAACATTACACCTAGTGCAAGCCCAGACACATAATAATCCAGTGAAAACTGATTTATTGACTCAGCGGACTTTGTCAGTAGACACATTAACATTGTCCTCGGTCCAGGTGCTAGTAGGCGAGAAAATTATACCGACATATGCTCTAAGGAAATCCGAGATTCGACGTTTTTTGTTGTCAGTTAAGTGTAGGACACGTGACGCAAATGTCCACCAGAGCGCCTTTCACTGCTGACTCAGTGATTAGAAGGAACCCTTGACATGAAACGTCTAATTAAAATAAAATCTCTTTACATCTTCTGAAACAATTCGTCTTGATTCACACAAACGTTTCCGAGGCAAAAAGTGACCTAATCATTTCTCTGCTGGCTTTGATCTCGGAATCTGCAACACAAGATATGTCACCATGAGTGCTTAGTCGTTCCCTACCTAGTGTCCACATTTACCGAGAAGCCTCGTTCACTAGATCTGCCTAGATTTGACTCTGTAGTGAATCCTAGTGATTCACGTCCATCCACTGACACCCTTTCACAGCGTTCCCGTCAGCCATGCGGGACCGTCTGCTCACCCACCCTGCGCATGTACCTCCCCTGCACCTCAGTCCACTCATCTGGCCGCTCAGAACTTTGTCCTTTTACGAATTCACCCAGACTGAATGCGTCAACAACCGCATTAATCAACACGCCTATTGACTCACAGTGGTGCGACACTCACAACTTGGTTGCAGCATCAAACAGACGGTCGCGTCTCCCTCTCTCTCTCCCTCCTGTCTCATCTCTTTCTTGGTTCGTTCGAGCAAAGGGTGCCTCAACACTTCAATTCACCTCCACAAATGGCGTCTTCCACATTCCCGATGAGCTGAGGAACCATTGGAAGTTCTCAACATCCTCCGATTGCTAGTGCTGAAGAAGACCCCATCAATCACTCGTGGGAGACGAGTGGCCAGCTATGCCCGTTGTGCGTGTTGTGAACCTCCATACAACGTTGTCTGGACTAAGCGAAAGACGCCAGTGGTACCAGATCGAGCCACGTGATGAAGCCAGCTCCGTGCGTGGTGGTTGTTAACGTCCCACGCATCTACAAATGAGCTTGAATTTTCCCTAAATTTTTAATGCACCGTCTTTTGTTGGGATGTATGAAGATGAAATTAATGTTTTGTTCTCATCAAGTATTAAACAATGTGCAATTTCTGTCAACACATGATTACGGCTAAAAGTAGAGATTAAATCTGCTCCAGTGGCACTGGACGATCAGTGGGGGCGGTCAGTTGGTCAGAAGGTATTTTTAAAATGTGGAACACGTGTCTTTGTTTGATAGAATCTTACAGCCACGAAATGCATTAACGTGTACGTATTGCGCACAAACGCATAATTCGATGATGTCACCAGGACTGAATGCATACATCTTTCACGTATTCACGAGAATCGTCCCACCGTGTGGAACCATCACTTGTGCACCAGTGCTATTTGTCGCGTTTGCTCTGCAACGAGACAGTGGCTGCAGTTGGCAAAGTGGATTTACACTCGGCTTGTCCGCAACACCTGTTCAACCACGGTGTGTGCCACATGCTGCACAGATGCAGGCTGTTTGAAGTGTCGACAAGCGGCATTGAACCGAGGCATGTAATTGCCTCTGCGTGTTCTGCAGTGGCAGAGGCGAATTCACACGCAGGCTGTCATTGTCATGACAACCGACATGCGCTGCGACTATTTACTGACGTCGGAACAGGTTGTGTGTTGCTGTTGCTCTTCGCCCATGCGTACACATGTAAATTTCAAGTTGCAGAACTCACAAGAGTCAACCTGTATGCACATTCATGCTGCCCACCAGACACCGACCAGGATCGACTGTGGTGTCTAGCTGTGTTGAAGTCTGGCCAATGAGGTCTGTGGTATTTGTGATTGGTGTCTGGAAGTTGGTTCAAGTACCTGCCATTCCCACCTGTTGCTGATGTGAGACATTGGTCTTTTGTGTTACGAGAGCAGAGGGTTTCCTTGGAAGGGCGATGCCGTGAACAGCGAGGGAGGATGAGGTTGCCGTACTAGTCTGTTTTAGCAGTGGAGGTTCATGATGCGTGATCCGATCATTCCATGCTTTGCAAGGTGAATTGAGATCTAGGTGTCGTGGAAGCTAGGCTTTGTGTGTTACCGAAGTCCTAGCTAGACTCCCATTTGCTAATTGTGAGGCCAAATTATATTTAAGTTTAAATCCGATTGACAGGAAAGGCTACGTGAACGCTTTCACTTGAAGTTGCGAAATCAATATGTTGTATTTTGATGTCATCTTTGATTGCGATGCGCTTAAAACATCGTTGTTGAATTTCAAAAGGCTGCCATTTGCTTTCAGAATACTATTCTTCCTTTATTCAACTTCAACGAACAGTTTCCCAAGGAATTCGAGAATACTATCGTCTATAGAAATGCCCCGAGTTTTACTTTCTTGTGGCTTTTATTTGTTTTGAAAGCGACCAATTGAAACTCATTTTAAATTTGTTGCGTGAAAGCATCAGTTTGAAAAAAAAACACAAGAGTGCACAAAAACCTAGTGTCTGCGAGACACGATTTTTTTCGCACTCGCCCGATATAAATTGATTCACCAGCAGCGTTGATTGCACTTCAGGAAAAATAATCCCCAAGTCGGGATGTTCGGCGAGCGAATGACAAGCTTTTAACAGGATCAAATTAAGTGCAACCTAGCGTGCCTGTCGTGGCTGCACGCGAGACGTCCTCTCCGTGGGTCTTTTGATTTGTCGAAACACGTGCTCTGACGTGGTGCCAGTCAGGAGCATCGGATCACGTGGATTCGGTTTCGGCGCCAAAACACCCTGTCTTAAATTCCACCAAACTGACCAGTTTTATTTGACCTACCTCTTCACTTCGTGATTGCAACTTTTGGTTAATTTACAAAATTCTGCTTTTTACATGTTTTGACAAGGAAGGAAGTAGTAGGGTTGACATCTTTGAAAGCATTAACGCTAATGTTTGGCGCAGCAACCTCCGAATAGTAGTAAGCATAACCCAGGGCAAGCAATTAGCCGCGATTGTGCAGTGTTTGTTTACAGATGGTGGAGTTTGACAGGCATCCTAAATGACCGAATAAGTGCTCTCTGCGCAACTACATTGCGTCTTTCCGCGCGACTGCACGTCAGAATACACTTCCAGGGTTTCGCCAATTCGCGTACAGGAAAGGCTTTTTTAGTACAATGCTAATCGACGAAGTAAAGTGGATACAAATGCGGTTAACACAATTTATAAAATTTTTGCTTTTAGTTAGGTTGTTTTCGTGTTCAATCAGTGCAAACGCAACCTTGGCTGCATTGAAATTGACCAATCTCTTTTCTGTCGAGTGTTCGTAAAATCAATGAACATTTCGAGTTTATCGTAAACCGATCGATTAAGGAAGATGCAAATCAAAGCCTCTGATTGTCTAGCATGCAAATTTGACTTTCCTGCCAAGTGTTATATATTTTAAAAGAAAGCCAAAGACAACAAGGATTTTAATCAATATTTAGATTTTTAGCTCACAACATTATGCATATCAGATATAATCAGTGAAACGAAGCATCATGTGTCTTCAATTTGAAGTGATTGTTATAATCAGTAATACCATCAACGTCTATAGTGGGAGAGCATGTTCAAAACGACGCCTCAGATTTGTCAGGGAAGAGACAACTTATAACCTCATTCTTATCTTTCCCCGTTGAGACATTAGGCAAAATGAGGTAAGACTGCTCACCATTCCTAGTACCTTCGAATCGCAAAATAATCGTCGAGTTGAAAATGGCTTGAACCAAATTACCTTTTAAAGGTTACGCCCGATATTTCAATCAAGTCGAGCAAGTTTTGTTATGCTCAAAAGGCAGTCTTACAATATTGTGATACCCATTACTGGGCAAAAAAACAATCAAATTGGGAAAAATTGTTGTCATTTTCGCGGAGTCTGCGAGTATCTTTCGCGGCGGCATTCGTACTTTACCTGAGAGACGACGCAAGGTCATAGGAAACGAGGGAAAGCATTTCCGAGATTAAATTCATTGTTCTTTATTTTGTAT
>UXSR01000861.1:0-15760 GCA_900604375.1 Mesocestoides corti
CATTGTATTGTTTGTGATAATCTCAGTAAAACAGCCTTAGAGGATAACCGAAGTAAAAAGAAACACTGTACAACCGGACTACTTCCATTCACATAAGTAACAGTGGTAACAAGTGGTCTTGAAAAACTGAGGGCCTCTCCGGAAAGTTGTGCATCAACACAGCAGCACCAAACCACGCACAGTGCACAGCAGCATGAACGGTGCAAGTACACGACCGTTTACAAAGAGAGGGGTTCGTGTGTTACGACAAACTGCTGAAATCTAAACTAGTCAACTTAACCTAGCAAGCAATTTTAAAATAAAATAGTTGCAAAGCTTTGGTGCACTTAAACATTTTTTAAATAAAACTAATTCAAAATCTGTGAAGTCCTTTTCCTACCCTTGTGTTGGTCAAACGACCAGCGACAGATAGATTCGATTTAACGAACTCAAAGTTAAGCATTCAGATGAGTGGTACATCGTTGCGAACAAGTTCACGGCGGTTCTCAATCCGCATGTCAGACAATTACGACGAGATACACCCGTGAAGCTGTGTTTCCATGCCAACGCAATTGGACGTGGTCAGATTTTGTGGTTTGAAGTGGATTAAGCGCATCAGTAGTGCATTCTGAATGCATATTCGCAAGGTTGAGTTTATACAAAAAAGCATTCAGACTCGATAAACGATCGCCACTTCAATCAAACATTTAGCAATGATGACGAATAATTCTGCGCATTTGGTTAAAAACGCTTCAGATGACTGAAGCCCAAGTGTAAATTTGTAGCACCCGAGATCTGCTGTTGTAACGAATGCCCGCTAGAAATTGCTTGAAATCGATGTGCTTAACGATTAAAGGCAATTAGGGTTTACACAAAAAGTGTGAAATTCACGTTTATAGAATTTGCGATCAAAGGGAAACGCGAGTACTATAAATTATCGGCTTATGGAACCGCATCGACCACCTGTACCGGCGCGTGCTTGGGACCAGATTGATCAAAATAACAATGAATTGAATTATCTAGATTACAAGAATCCGAAAATGAAGATATTCAGGGAAAAGATAAAGTGGCATTTTAGATTTTAGATATTTTACCAGTTTAATTTAGGTGTAGGGATGTCGCAACCCATTGAGCAGTTTCTGATGGTGGGTGGGCAACCATTAACTGTATTTTAACCCTTATCACAAGTGGGGTGGTAAAATTTTGCTAACTACTATGGTGAGTCGTGCTGATTGCTGCCCATAAACTCTACCATCGCACATCCCGACACACCGTCTTTTCATAGGGCTCCCGACAGTCATATTGGGAACCGGCCGTTCACACAACCCCGCTATCCCTTTCATTCATCTGGCACCTTAGTCAATTGTACTTCTACTGGTTCATCCAAAATGTATTGGGCAACAACTTTACAGGTCATCTAATAAACGGTTGATTCAGCCAACTCCGGTCTTCTTAGTCTTCCTAGATATCTGTGTAGCGTGATAGGGCCAATGCACGCAGGGGCCTTTAGCAGTAACTTAGCCATCCGAGGAGTTAAGAAAAAAATTGAGAGATGCCTAGTTTTACAATGCAAAGATTTAGTACTAACCTCTTCGTTCCGAACCAATTGCTCATGCATGTCACAACGGCGGGCCAGCCCGACGACTGCACAAGTCCAGCCAAAACCTAGGAAGGAAGTTCACAAAAAAGCGCGGGTGTGAGTAGCAGAATATGATTGAAATCTACTTCAATGATACAAGGCCATTCCCAAGAAATGACTCGCGCAAGGAAAAAAAGAAATAGTTTCAAGAAAGAAATCTTAAGACTTTTTCGCCAGTTTATTTAGCGAGCCTATTACTTCGTTTTGAGATGCCAGTGGGGTAGTCAAGTCGAAGTTGGGTTGACAATAACTGAAGCTAAATTTCAATACAAATGCCCTTAAATAGAATATTTGAATAAGGAGACTAACACCTCAGAAACGCCCTTCCAAATTAGGCAAAGTGGAGCGTTTACAACTAAATCAGTCGCGTATGACACATTTATTGGCATCATAATATGTTAAATCCAAAAAATTAATATTAAAACAAGCAAAAATGGTCCAGGCCTTGGTAACCGAAACTGTGATAAATTTTGCGAAGCGAAAAAGGTAAATCTGTTCACTTGCCTAAGATTAAACTGCAATGGCAAAGCATACCTGCGAAAAAATATAATAATACAGAGCGTGTATGTTAAGAAAGTAACCGCAGCCAAATAATGCTGTAGTCACGCCCGAAAGAAGACAGCCCACAGTCAGGAAAATACGTAAATTCATCCGCTCCGCAATATGTCCACTAAAATTAGAAAAACCGTGAATTAAGCATAAATAGAGTATGAAATGTTATTGTTTTCGACCAGTAAGTCTGGAGATTCGCCTATCGCGTGTTATTTAAACTGCATTTTATTGTGACCAAAAAGATCCCACAGTCGACAAAAGTTTATTTTTACTGGTAACGGTAATTCCTCTAATCATCACAATGCACAATGACTCGACCTTTCCTTATTTAATATGGAGTTCAATTTACACTCCTTTATGTCTCGAAGACCGAAAATAAAATGTTGGAAAATTACTAATCAAATGACACTTCACAAGCACACGGAAGAAAAAAACAGAAAAACAGGTTAGACACTACCTTAAGAACATTCCTATGGCGTACGATAGAAGATATGACAGATCCAGGTAGCCAAACAGAGTGTTGTAGTTGTCTGAATCAAAGGGTTTCCACATACAAAATGTGGCATTTTGAGGAGTGATACTTTGGTTGTTCCTTTGAGCAATCTCACTGCAGTTAGGATGAAGAACCGGTTTCACCACACTAATTGGCTTCCTTGATATATGGAAGCACGCATAGATGGCGAGTGTGAAGATAAAAATGCCGAATTGGCAACTATAAGGGAAAAAAGGTGCACCACTTCCCATAAAACCACAAATATGTAAAAGTGAATACCGGTATGCGAAAAAAGTATGCAACGAAGACTTCTGGTGATATTTTTGGTAAAATCAGAAATGAAAACATGGCATGTTGCAAACTTATCAGTTAACGCAATTAAAACTTTTACCTAAGATGAGGCAGATTTTTGATTAAAGGAAAAAATCCCAACTCTGCCTTGGGGCGCCCACAGGAATAATTTTATTAGCGCAAATCAGCAATAAATGGACTTTATTAGGATGAGTTAAAGTACGCGATTAGTAAAAACGTGAAGAATTTTAACAGTTAAAAACGAAACTCAACGTTTGAAAGGAAATTTGGCGATTTCGGCAACAGAGCCTCAAACAAGGAGGCAGCGAAGACATCAAAACCTCTTGGAACACGCATATAAGTAACGCGCGCGGAATAATCAAAAGGCCCTCCTTAGCTAATAATGAACTTCTCCATGTAAACCCTTGTATCGCGTTTTCACTTGACCGAGGATATAAAGACATCTTAAACCATTATTGGAACTTAAAGATAAACAAAACTTCCCTGCTTGAAAGTTATGTAAGAAGGTTACTCCACTTGTTTGTTGCTGAATCTAGTGTTCAGAAACTGATTTTGATAGAACACACAAAAATGCCTATTGAATACAATATGTTCGATAACATTTTTTCCTTTTTTGCACTGTTAGACAAATTTAGTAGCACAACTTTGCTTATATATTATTTGTGCTGGAAACAATTTTTTTCTTTAAAGTATTTGTTTTGCGCTCAAAATTTTGAGGACTTTTCTGCAAATCTTTTTCAATAATTTGTCTAGTGGTCGCATTTGTTTGACAAAATGGCTGAAAATCGAAGTGCCAGGTGCTTTGTTAGAAGTCATTGATATCCTTTCCCGAAGTTTTGTTCTTATGAATAGCCATTAAATCTCCTGCTTATTTTGAAAATGGGAAAAATCAAAAGCATCTTTGATACCTTATCCTGTTTCTTTATAAAATTGCATGTTTTGGGTGTTTTACAATCGGCTTTCATCCCCATAAACCTCACTTTCTATTAGTGGTTTGTGACTGTCTTCCAGCACCAGCTGACTTGTGTTTTAGGAGTGATTGGAAGAATTTTTTCAACTCTGAGAGTCGGTTATGTTGACTAAAATCTTTCACTTATTGCCTTTGTTCGACGATGGTTGTAATAACCAAAGGGTAATATCTTCTTAAACATTGCTTTGGTAATGGACTAATCACATTTCTAGATTCGCATTCGATATCTCCGTCAGGCAGAGACTTCGAACCAGCTTTGCTTGCTTCAATACCCTCAACGGTCAGATCCTGATTAAAAGGAATTCGGATCACATTCCAGTACAGTTATCTGTGAATAGTAAATGTTCTTATCGCTACGATTAATTTTATTTCCTTGTTTTGAGCTGTGATCACTATCGGAGAGACGTAATGGTGTTCAGGACCTCTGCATACCTAAATAACACAACAGGGAGACAAATCGCCGTCCTCAGCAACATAGTTTGCCTTCAAACAAAGTTGGTCCAATTTTTGCATATTTTCATCATACCTAGTATTCGTCATATTAGCAATTACTTTGATTTTACATGAGCATTAGTGCAGGATTAGAGCATGCAAAACCTGTCATTATTGTTTTATGTGCGCTCCCGATGTAATTTGTGGGCGATACGCCTGGCTCGTTTTTAGGTGAGAAATATTTTCTTAGGAATACCCGAAACCAAGGGCATGAGAATACTGACACAACAATACCGAGTTGATTGACCACCTACAAGCCAGAGCCATACGTAAAGTGCCGTACATCCGAGTCCACCACGGTGCCTACACCGCTCATAATATATCGCTCCTCATTCGTATCTTTCTCTGCTTGGCTGCCTATCATCCTTGCATACCATTGGAGCGCAGAGAGACACAGGATTGTCTAAGGCCAGCGTGGTCCAATTTGTCTGTGCCCTAATACGTCAATACGCTGCCTCCCCCTCAGCAGTGAAGCTGTCCTCAGCTTCTGGCTTGGTTCTCCGTACTGTTCATGATTTATAAAATATCCAGTGCGACACTCCCCGCACCCCACATCTGGCAGGATAGTGGCCCAAGCGAATAGTTGACGAGGGGGTTTGCTCTTGTAGACTTGCAGGAAGGACTCTTCATCCATCGTAGGTCCATTCGCTGTTGCAGTCCATCTGGCTTCTACTGTCATTGTCGTCGTCACTGAGTTGCCAATGCCTCTTCAGATGCAGAAGTCCTAATCCCGGGCAATGTCAATGGATCCAATGAATGGGATATCGGATGACCGCAATGATCTTCAGGTGGCATTTAAGGGTCTTTGCCTGCGTTATCCACTGTAGAGAAAGGGATTGGGTTCGACTTGAGGTTATTAGAACGCTTTAGCTGCCACCAATGCAGAATACCCAAGCCCTAATAGGAAGAAGACGGGTACAACTGAATAGGCTTTATTGACCAATCGCAAGCTAGAACCATATGTCAGGCGATGTCCATCCAAGTCCACCACTCTGGCCACGCCGCTCATTATATACTGCTCCGCAGTCGCCTATCTTCCTCGCATGCCATTGGAACACAAGGAGGCACAGGATTGGCTGAGGCCAGGTGCTCCAATATGTCTGCGCCCTGATCCGTCGCCACTGTAGAATACCCGAGCCGTAATAGGAAAATCCCGGTACAACAGAACAGGCTTTATTGACCAATCAGAAGCCAGAGCCACACGTCAGACGCCTTCCACCCGAGTGCGCCACGCTGGCCACGCCGCTCATTATATACTGCACCTCAGTCGTGTTCTTCTCTGGTTGGCTGCTTATCTTTCTCGCATTGGAACGCAGAGACAGGATTGGCTGCGGCCAGGTGGTATAATATGTCTGCGCCCTGATCCGACGCCGCACCACAGTCACACTAGAGACCAGCATTGGACTCTAAATTTTTACATGGGTGTTTCACGTCGATGGTCGCGACATTTTTTGGGACCCTGTGACTGTTTCCCCCTGTATTGCAAAGGTGGTACCATGGGCATTCAAGTTTTGTTATTCTTTGGTCACTTCACTTAATATGTTTGAACATAACGTGTAACAGTTTAACATGAGCTTGCTTCTGCTGCTTAACTACCATTCGGCGTTTTCAACCCCCTTAATGAAGTTTTCACACCACATTTTGTTGGTGGCATTGTCTACGCGCCAGTGTCCAATGCATAACCGATTAATAATTTGCTTTAACACTCGGAGTGGCAGTTTTTCGATTTGCGTTTTCATTTTAACTAACCAGCCAGGATACTTATCCTCTCGGAATCCCTTTCGGTTTTCTTGCTATGTTCTGCAATATGCAGAGGGGAGCCTGCTAATCTTTGTTAGGGCCTGACACTTACTTTTAATTCCTCGTCATGTTTCCTTTTTTTTATAAAAAGGGGATCCAAAGTTTAAATGGAACGCTTTTCAGCTATATCGCACTATAACTTTTTACTGCAAACTTTTTAGCATTTTTCCCCTCACATAAACCAAGATTTCACCTCGTGTTTTAAATCCCTGCAGGAATCCTTGGAGCATTACCTGTCGTGGACTGACGTCTAATTCTGACTTTTACTCGGTCGAATGGTGGAATTTAACCACCAACTAGTTTCTCGTATTTACAAACTCACACAAACGAAGTACGTTCTTGGGCAAGGTTTGTTCAGTTGCATTTTGAATGTCATTTGAAACTCATTCACTATGATTTGACACCCAGTTAGTTGCACGTTCTCTACATATTTGCTGGAGTAGGACACTATTTTTTATTTACGGGATCACTCTCTCAGTTCATTCTACACATACCCTGAACACCGTGGTGTTCACACCAAGTCGTATTATTTGTGTACCAAAGCTAGTGACTTTTTATGTCGGTTGTCCTAGTGAAATTTCCACATTTTCCTCGCATTCTTTTGTAATTCACTAATAGGACTGAGTTTGATATTATCCCTCACGTCGACACCGAAAACCACGAGGAGTTGCTGGAAATTGAGGAGACGTTTGGGCTCTGTTCGTGTCTCGCTGGTGAACGCCTTTGGTATCCGATCTACCGAAGCGTTTTCAGTCAGGAAGGTTCTCTTTCAGTAGGTACGTTGTTTCCATGGCGGTTTGACTGAAAAACACTTCCTAAAAGCGACAATTTAAAAAAACGGACCCGAAAAATGACAGTTCTGATGACGCACGGCGAATTTAGCTCGTAAACTAACCGCAAATCATTAAATGAAAAATTCCTAAGTTGACGCGAACATTGTTTTCAAACGGTAATTGTAAATTGTGTATGTAATGTTGCCTGTTCTCTTGCATTCTTATTCCTTCAATTGTTCGTGTGAAAACCCCTCAAACTCAATCGTGATAAGTCGAGTCTGTATTTCGTTATAAAATCGTTGAAAATACTACGTACTTATTCCTATATGTTCCTGTTTTCTTCAGTATTCGCCTTAAGGAATGAAATCGGCCATGTCGACAGAATTTTCTCTACCCTTTTAGAACATCTTACTATTCTCCTCCTTTTTGTACCTTCTTGTGCCACATTTTGGCACCGTAGAAAGGAGTTGGTCCAACTCGATCGCTTGTCCTTAAAGGAAGAGCTAGCTTTCACGCGATTGGTGTTGATACGATTTCCCAGAGCAACAGAACCTCTTCAACACAGGTATGAAGATCTGTTATTATTTGTGCTAGCTAGTGTATCCTTTTTCGGGTGGCCCAAAGGGCAGAAGTAACGATTCTGTTTTTACAGTTTAAGTAGTAGAAAAATTGCTTCCTTGAATTTGTCCATTGGACATCGGTGTTATGATTTAAAATGCATGATTTCAACCCGCAATACTGCATTCTGACTTTGCTGTTGCTGACACACTTTGGTCATTTGATGAATGGATACACATCCTCCCCCTGATATTTGGTTCACTTGATTTGAAGTTCTTAAATAACCTTTTATTTCGCTCTGCCTCTTAGACATTGGGTATTGGAGAAATTATCGTCCTCAGAGCTCGAGGGTGTAGTGGGGGAAGAAATTGACCTCTGTGAACGCCTATGTGACAAACACAGGTGCAACTACATGGTTTGGCAACACCGCCGTTGGCTGCTTCTGCGACAAGGTGCTTCCATAGAGGTTTGACATTGTTTTTTCTTTCTGCCGCTAATCTCGATTCCTCTTTTGCAAATTGGTGAACGGTGACAGGTTCGGTGATTGGGCCTCGATGTATGGTTAGGTTCTCCTCAGACATTGATGTGTTAATTCCCAACCATTTCCTGTGCTTTTCAATTCACATTGACTTGATTAATTTCTATGTGTAGTCTCCCAATGAAAGCCCTTCGCATGCTTCTAAAATGACTTTCTGCCAGGTTTAATGCACCACACTTTTTGTTCTGTTGTGGCACTGCCACCAGCTCGGGGTTTTGCGAATAGCACCTCATTTACCTTTTCTGAGAAGTACGAAGGTCCACTCTGATAGTGCCTGAACAGTGCTGGTAATTCTCCTGGGCACAAAATCCCATGCCGTTTTTTCAGGGCGCTGTCAATAACATGCTTTCTCGGGACTTTACGGCCTACCTTGGTCTCACATGCACTTAAACATGTCCTTCGTACATTAATAGTTCAATTCAATTTAAACTAAATCCGTTTGTGAAATGGCTTGCAAAGTAATCAAGGCCTATGCACACAAACTTCCTAAGCCAACTTTATTCTCCCAGAAATCCTTTTGTGAGCATCAGCTGTCAGAATGAGGTTTTGCTTCTTTGACGTAACCAAAGCAGTTTCCAAGCGTAGACTTCTGTAAAGGCTCTTTTAAAAAGGTTAAAATTCACCTGGAATAACTTCTGCCATAAGTTGTGGGAACTGAGGTTCCTATAGCGTCAGTGTGTTGGTTTGTGATAAGCACGTAAAAAAGTGATCAATGTGGTGTTATCTTTCAGAATGTCCAATCGGAGTTGAAGCGGATGGACGATTGGAACCGATCTCATCCAGTGGATGTCAGCGGATGGTGTTTTCGAGCCCACTTGTTTCGAATGTGGTTAAGCAGTTCAGACGAGGAGAAGAATCCCGATTCCCTTAAGCTATCTCTTTTCAAAGAGAGTGAGCGCATTCAATCTGCCATCTTGAAAACCCCTGAAAACGATGCTCTTTGGTCTTATAGGTAACTTTAGTGCGATTTGACTCGGTGGGCGTTAGTTTGTTTGTTGCATTTGCTCATTTCTATCAATGTACTTTGTAGACGTCAAGTATTCGACATCTACCGAGATTTGGGCAGTAGTTTTGTGGACCTCTGCAGATTCGACCCCATCGCATCGGCTATACCGCCCGATCCCTGTCTCTGCAATCTATCGGATACAGAGCTTAGGGCGACTGGGCTTTTTGCTGTACCTTCAGAGTTTTCTCAACCCTGGTCAAGAATGCTGTACATGCGCCATCTTCGGTGGCTAGCACAAACCGCCTCGCCATCCATTCCCACCCAGTGATTCTCCGTATTTTTTTTTCAATAACGATATTTATTAAATGGATACCAATCGAGAAATAACGTTGACTTTTAAGTTATTTTTAGGCCTCGAGGGCATTGTCTTCATTGTCTAGCTGATATTGTGCAATAAGTGAAGAGTAACCGGCGGATTTCAATTTCTAAGTTGGTATTTTGTGTTGCTTGTATCATGGGCTTATCAAAAATATTTCTGGCTTTCAACTGATTATGTGAATACAGAAACCAGCGGTAAGCTGAAGCATCCAATTATGGATCTTTTGAAGGTCTCGATATTGGCATTTTTGTGGGTTGTTTTAAATTTAACCTTGGGTCGGATTTTTTCAGACCTTGGTTTCGTTTAAACTGCCCTGATTGGTGTGGCCAGGTTGTCTTGCGAGCATGGTGGTGGGTATTACATCACACAGAACAGGCCACGAGCCTGATTCTTATCATGGGTAACTCTGTTGGGGCCACAGCAAGACTAAGGTAGTTTCAGCCGTCTCCTAATTGGGTTGGTCATATGAGTGTTCGGTGCACTGCAAGTTGGACCAAGACTACTTAACTGTTGTGATTGGTCAAGTTTAGTGGAGGTTAATGTCTTGGGACGTTGATCGAGTTAAAAATTGGTTTTATCAAAGCATTCGGGGAAAACAGCGCAAATAGTGGCGCTCTTACTGGCTTGGTCCACGTTACGTGGCAAGCACGCGAAATACCATTGCTTGCTTGGATTGGCTGCAGTTAGGTTTTCATGGGGCTAATGGTTTTGTTCGCGAGTATTTGTCAGAGTTCGTGGTCAATGAACTTAGCACCTATTTTCGTCTGTTAGCCCGGACGTTAATCTTGGTTGCCCAAGCGCGAAATCTGGGAGGATATCACACTAGGAACCTGAACGCTAATGAGGTACCGTTGTTGGTTTCATATTGCACAATTTGACAAAAATTTGTGTTACAATTGTCCGTAACCCACTCAGATAACCGGTACCGAATCACTTGTCCAACGCTTGAACCGATCTTCCCAGACTACTGCAAGACAGGACCTCGTTCGGAGGTCTTTTATCGTCTCAGCCAAAGGCCGAGTGATCGGTCAGAATATCAACACTTATATAAGTCGAGATAACTTTGACCTGGTGGATGAGAGCGGATTAGCAAAGATGAGGTTGTCAGTCGGGTGCCGTTGGTGACTCATCCGCTGACTTGGCATGGCTAGTGGATTAGCGTAAACAATGACGACAACAGGTGATGAGCCATCTTGGGGAATCCTGGATCCCAACACTTTTAAAAATTGATAAATCATTCTTAATAGTGTGCTGTGTAACTACATAATTTTGGCGTATCAGAATTTTCGGAATTATTCAATTTGCCTGAACCCACTGAGCCACCATTTCCCAAATGCCAAAAATATTTTTTAAATTGTTGTAGCTGGGGGATGGGTTTCCAATAGTAGAAATGTCCACTTAAAAAGCGCATTTTTTCTGGTGCTTGGTGATTGAGGTTTCATTGTTCGAATAGGTTCCACCTTTAAAAAAATCTTCGTTTTCCTCGAGGCAATGTTATTTCCAAATGCATGCATGGACGCCGTCGTGGAAATAATTAAAATGCAGGATTTACCATGGCATATATGGGAAGCTTCCACAGATGTAAAAAATGTTTAGCTAATTTGTAGAGCAATCCATTTACCAAAAAAATTGTTTCGATGCCATTGTTCTGGGTAAGCACTAAACGTTACTCTAGCATAGCCCAAGTTTTGTGAGATTGAAGTTTTTCTTGATAAAATGCCAAGTATTTTTTTATTGTTAAAGTCCTTAGCGCCGATCAAACTCATAGGTTTCACGGCTATATTAATGAATTAACCTGCGCAAATTGTACTGACCCATAGTCAAAGAGGCAGTTAACTTGAAAATCAATATTAATCAACATTTGCTGTCCATCAACAAAAAAAGTGTAATTTGATATCAACAAAGTACATGAACAGGCTTCTTCAGTAATGTGAAGCTGTGGAGTAGGACAGATTATTGAGGATTTCAGGGAAAAAAACGATCAATTGCAACTTAAATTTGCCGAATGTCTCTATTTATATTACACGTGTTCCCTTTGATATCAGATATGCTGACTTCGACAAAATGTGGTTCGATTTTTGTAGGCGCTAGCATTTATCAATCGGACATGCACCATTCTTGTCTGTTGCTTGCTGCAGTCTGGTGATAATGAGGGAAGTTAAATTTCCAAGTGTCCGAAGATGTACTAGGATTCGAAGAAGAAGAAGAAGAAGAAGAAGAAGAAGAAGAAGAAGAAAGAAGAAGAAGGCATGCAGTATCTTAGTTAGCACTACCTTACAACCATCCATTTAAGAACCCATTAACACCCGTTAGAAAAGAGAGGAGAGGCAACAGTGAACCGAACCATTTATCGGCGTAAGGCCATCCAAGTGTCTCGGGGTGCGCATGCTAACAGGGGTCAATAATAAACAGGGTGAGTCATTGGTGCAGTCGGGCCATTATACACGCTCACTAAAGCGAGGTGGTTGTTCATAACGAGTACCCTGATCTACAAAGTGGTGTAAATTAAGGCAGTGCATTTTATCTTTAAAGAGGGCAAAGATGTATACGGTTTGGCAGTGTCGAGAATGCACTGATGGGTACTTTACGATTTACGTATATCGATTTTTGAACAGAAACAATGCTCTTTCTTGAATTACGACTTATAGAAAGCGCGTAGTTTTAGTTAAAAACGATGAACTGCAAACTCTGGATTTCCCATTCCTGAGGGCTTTTTAAAAATTATGCAAATTAGGAAAATTAGGATTTCCAAATTTCTTCCAATACATTAAGTTTTTTATGAATTTGTCATTATTAATTGCATAAAAACGAATGGCGGTAAATTCAAACTAACC
The DNA here is from genome assembly GCA_900604375.1 of Mesocestoides corti. Taxonomy (NCBI): domain Eukaryota; kingdom Metazoa; phylum Platyhelminthes; class Cestoda; order Cyclophyllidea; family Mesocestoididae; genus Mesocestoides; species Mesocestoides corti. Next base: position 12,266 of record UXSR01000861.1, read on the forward strand.
ATTTTCGAGTATTTTAGATCGAGTGCAACGGTTACTTGTCTATGCTAAAACACTGGTAATATTACAAATGCTTTTCCTCTGAAATATTTTTACACACCTCGTTTTGTGCATTAAAACGAAAGCTGTTTTCATATTAAATTTGATCAAAATTGTATTTGCAAAACTGAGATCAAAGTAATCAGCTCGTAAATTTTGAATTTTCTAATTTTAGTTGAATTAAACAACCCTGAAAACTTTATATAGATTTGCAAATTGTTATTCTGAAATCCATGAATCTTGGTTGTGTGTAGAATGCGATGCAGATTGTACTTGAGTTTCTGTCAGCGTTTTATTACCAGATTGAATTCTTGCAGTGAAAGAACATTGTTGTGTAACTCACTTGGAGCTTAAACCAGTGCTTTTTTGAGAATTATGTTGCAATTGCAAACACAATAAAATTCTGCTCCATTAGACCACTCTTTGTGGAAATTTTAGGTAAGTTATCAAGGCAAACGAAACTATATCCACGGCATCACCAAGTGCCGATTTCTCTAGCTCTCTCAACAACACTTACAAATTGAAATTAGTCCACTTGATTTTTTGGTTAAAAGTACAATATTGCTCAAATATGTATATCATTTAAACCATGTAAAAGTGCTGCATAGAGGAAAATGTCAACATCTCGGTGTTGCAAGTACAAAAAGTGATTTTGTTTTACTGAACAAATTTAGAAAGAAAATCAAACCAAAACGACTCTTAATTGACGAATTCGGTCTCTCTTCGAACCTTCTAAAGCTGCACTGCAGGAGACTGCATGCGTGCTCTGGTTACATGTTGATGCTAAGTCATTCACTTCTAGGTTTGCGCTTGTTGAGTTACTTTTTCTATTTCTACTGCGCATTATCTTGTTGAGTGTAGGGCAGTGTTTTGTTGAACGAGTTCACAAGTTGTTCAAAATTTCGTTACGAAAGTGAAATTCGTTGTTGCGTTGATACAGAGTAGCACATTAGAAATGTTTGAAAATACAATTGTGAGTGAGTATAAAAATTTTGGTCCTTAGCTGTCTCTTCTGAAGTGAATATGTCAGTCATGATGTTGACAATGGTACTTGGGATTTGTAAGATCATGAAGGTGTTACGTTAGCCCGTAACAATAGAGAATACCACTCAAATAACGGTACCATATCCCGTGCTGAAGCTAGAACCGACCTTCCCAGGCTAATACAAGAACAAGACCAGAGCTCGTGTAGAGAGCCTTATTCACGTCAGCCACGTGTCGAGAAGAATGGAAATCGAAAGTGAAAACGAAACTAATTCAAGTCAGGGTTGACCTTGACTTGATAAATGCGTAACAAAGCAAATGTTAATAAATTAATGTAAATAGAATCAGAAACCAATCTTGGGGAATCATGGATTCCCAATAGAAGGCAACGACAATAGTGATGAGCATTACTGTAATTCGTTGTTGCTCACTAAAACTAGTTTGTTTTGTATTGATACACGTATAATCCAAAGCGACTGTCTCAGATGAGCAAGTCCTCGGTATATCAGCTTCTCTATCACCTTTCGGATGGAAATACCGTGCCTTTAAGTAATGATCCCCATAACCGTTTGATACACCTTTTCATTTACGCTTTGCTTTCAAGCCCTTTGGGATAACAATAAAGACTGTGAGCAGAATAAAGGGAGGTATGACGAAGGAGACCGTGTGCTATCAAACTATTGCAGAGCCTTCTCGGCGGCATTAACATTCTGTACTCATTGAATCCCGATTCAAGTATTGATCCCCTTTTCGGTTGCTTCCAAGAGTAGCTATGGCGAATAATAAACTAGTAGCTGTAAAAAGTACAGGAGAGACTGAAATTGTCAAGGTCCAAATGATTAAATTATTTTGAGAAATCATTTGCAATACTTTTTTAAAACTCTTAACAACGTGGCAAAATGAATGGATGGTCTTAAGCTAAATAATCGCCTGGTAGCCTGCAGTCATAAAAATATACTCGACTGGACTTATCACATAGAATACACCGATTAACATTATTCCATTAGCAATACTGCTGCAAACAGGTTTTTCAGTCGTTTACATTCGAGCAATTTTCTTGATTTTTTCCTGCTATTGTAAATTTATTTTACAATGCCCATTAAGTTTCGATTAGGATATGGTAGTTTACTTTAAAAAAACAACAGAATCCCAGCTAATATTTCAAGTCAGGGATATCCATGTGGAAAACCAAAAGAAGTCAGCTTGAGAGCGTGTATATTTTTAAAAATTTCGCTAGTAATTTTTTTGCCTCCTGTAAGTACATGAATCGTCATAAATTTATCGTAATTTCTGTATTCCCTGTTGCCTGTTCTTTTGATGTGCAAGGGTGAATTTTCACACTAATTTCAGGCCATGCTCTTAAAAGTAACGACGATTAGCGACAGAGTGCTTGTCGTTGGATACCTCGTATGCCTGGCGACTTTATCGACGACCGGAAAATTGGACTTGCAGAGGACTGTCATATTACACAAATATTTTGCTCGTTTGCCACTGTGCTCACTTTTCATCTTCCAAAAACAGTATTCTGCCAGTTTTGATTTCTATAATTTGACGCTTGTCTAAACCACTTAATCCGAAGACGATTTACCTAATTGTATCTCTCCAAAACTAAGTGCCTACTTAATCCCCACGTTTAACAGAAGTGATTTTTTCCTCAACCTTCTTTTTTCTCTTTATTTTCTTGTACTACCCGTGGCAAATAAAAGTTTTTTTAATGTTACTTGCAAAAAGCCAAGTTTTTTAGCACAAAATCTTCTGGTGCTGTTGAGTTACTGACGGCAAGTTATCATATCATGAATAAACAGCCAAAATACACTACCTACGCGGGCTGTGCTCTTTCTTGTATTCATATTCTTAACATTACAGCTTGCTACTCACAATGAGAAGCTGTGGCTAAATAAACTTATCACATGTTTAAAACAGCATTGCAGTTGAATTGCATACCAACTGGTTTAACGTGGGTGGTTATTGCCGTTGTCAATGTCTTCATCTTACGATAGATTATGACGTTCACCCATGACATCATTCAACAATTTAAAAATCGTCTAGGCAGAGAAGTAAGTACTGTTTTCAGCCATTCAATGTCTTGCATTTCGAAGCCGTTTTGGAGGTCAATTAAGGCACACAAAAGGCGTCAATTGTGCAGGAATATAACGCAGACTTATTTTTGAAATATAATACTTCAAGATTTGAAGGCTAGAGCTTTTCGAGACTATTCTAATTAAGAACCAAACATTGATATGATACTTCGCCACCGATTGCCGCAGTCATTTCCACTGACTCACTTGGTGCAAACTTTTTTCAGAAGTCCTGTGTGAATCATTTCACAGTAAGTCAGCTCGTCAAGCTATTTGTGTTTAGAACACGACCAACTAAAGTGAGTGTAATACTGTAATGACTAGAGGATTTAGCACTACCTTACAACCCTCTAGTTAACAGCCCGTAGCTACCCGAGGATAGGAAAACGGAGGCGAC
>UXSR01000862.1:0-15740 GCA_900604375.1 Mesocestoides corti
ATTAATGGATCCGCCTTCGTCGTGGACAACCTACCACACCCTCCGCATCTGCTGCTTAGCAATGCTTGGCGTCCATAGTTCGTGGGTCGATTGCGGGGCTGTTTAGGCACTGAGGTTTCTTACTTTTACAACCAATGACATTTCGCAACACGCTAAATCCCTGTACACAACTGCGATTTTGTCCCTTAAACAACTTCATCGGCTGCTCCATCACCAACTAGAAGGCTAACACTCTGCCCTCCAATGACCTCCTAGTGTCAGCATTTCCCCCGAAACGACGACTTTAAAATGCAAACATTGCATTCGGTTACCAAAAGCAGACACCATCTTTATGCATGATTCCTTCACGCCACTTTCATACCGCCAGTAAACGGCAGAAACCTGAACCAGAGGGACAGAACGCCGTCCGTTCCACGGTTTCGGCTTGTAGAATCAACCAATTAAAACAGATTTGGAGTTTGTTTCAGTAGTCTACACCGACATTCGTGCATGGGCAGGTTTGACGGGAGACAAATAAGCCTTCGCTTGACCTCACTGTCTACCTTCTAGACCGAAATAGGCTTTTTCTTGGAAAACGCATGCAGACAGAAACCTAATGTCTGGAGACTGAAAACACCTCGCCACCAAAGAAATTCGCCTTTCAAGCTGGATCAAATCAGCTGGCATGTGATTCGGAAGACGGTTTTACCACCACGTTGAAGGGGACGAGCCCGGGTGATTAAACCAACACAGTCGTCATCAATGACTATTTCTAATTCTCTACGCCAGATCGATCTCCCTCAAAAATATACATATTTTGAACATTCCCCTATCTTCGTAAAACAAGTTTCAAGGTCATTTGCGTAGTAGAAGTGAGACCTGTACTGTTCCGACAGGCTGTCCAAGCCTGACCCAATAGGAACCACCTTCTAGGCGTCAGCTCAAGGTCAAGCCAATTCTAATTACGCGGTTAGGCATCTTACTTAGACAAACATGTCCACGTTAGGGCAGTTAGTGGAACATGGGCCTTGATTAGTACTAAAACGTTGGTTACATTTTGTGGCGTGAAATCCCATTGTGGAATGAGAAACGGAGCGACGAGTTCAAGCACATAGCAGAAATAATGCTGACCACGACCCAAAGATTCAATAAGGAAATGATCTTCCATAAGCATTTCTATATGAAGACGATCACGATACTACTGTCTTTGCATTAAACAGTCCAGCGAATGTTGAAACTGTTGGTGTGAAGAGCCTGCAGCAGCACCACCGTGCCTTAAATGGCTGCTCCTTGGCTACGTTGACACTTGAGCAGGTTTGACGGGAGACAAATGAGCGTTTGCTTGAGCTGACACTACCCCAAACAAAACTGATTGTCTACCTTCTAGCTTAAATCAACTTTTTTTGGAAAGCGTATGCAGACAGGAACCTGGCGTTTGGAAAAACATCACGAACAGCACCCTGCCAACGCCAAAATTCGCCTTTCAAACTGGAGCAACTCAGCTGGCATGTCATTCGGACGATGATGCAACCTGTTTTTACACATTTGAGCATAAATAGTTCAGTCTCGTCGGGGTTTTAGGCAAAATAAAAGTCGGTTTTTTCGAAAAAATGGGCATTTCCATAAACTTTCCCAATGTAATAGATTTTTAGGCAACAAGGGGTGAGCATATTTGAGTCCCGTATTTTGATTGGTGCAAATATGAGCAGCACAACTGGATGCAAGTTTTTCCCAACCACTCATAAATTGCAAAACGGACTATCGTCGTCCAAATGTCTAACCTAAGATGGCTAATTTCGTGACTCGCGCCAAACTCAAGCACCCAAGTGGATTTCACCTACACTAAAGGGCGCAATTTTAAGGTCAAAAGTCGCCATTTTGATCCATTCAATTCATATCCTTACTTGTAAAGTCGTCTAAACTAGGAAAATGAGAGCCGAGGTTCATGGAATATTAGCAATATAGCGCTGACAAAATCAACTGCGACTGTTCTTGTCTCAGGCGAAGTCGACTGAGCAAGGGATTAATTAAGACACGATTTACCCACTGTCGATTATCCGCAGTTACTGACGCCGAGCAATTAGAAAAGACAGATGCTAACCGGACAGTTTTCCAATACCATTTGTATGCTATATAGTCACAGACCTTATAATGTTTGTCTTATCACAGTAATTTAGTACATGGTTTGTTTTAGGAAGCAGCATTTTAGACTGGCGGAAATTTAGCTTGCACTTTGTATACCTTGGTACTAAAAGATTCAATTTAAAGTGCGTAATTTGTGAATAAACCTACAGTGCGTTAGGAGAATCTATACATTGGAGGTCAAGTTATAAGTTCATGCAAATTTGTTCTTATTTCCTTTTTTAATTAATTTCAAACCACACATTAATTTGAGTAATTGTACAACTAGCAAAAAAATTTCTTCATGCACATATTTTTAATGACTGATAAATTTACTAAACGTTGGTCTCACGGAGACACTATGCAGGATTTACTTTGTCAGTAATTGAATGTAAGTGCAAAACATTTGATATTTTGCAGAACAAAAAAGCAGAGGTTTACTAATTTGATCATAGCATTAATTTCAGCTAAAGAATTAACTTGGTTAAAATAATACTTGAACCTCAGACTAATTTCCCTGTTACAAAGCTATTATAAATTAAATTCTAATGTTTTTCGAAAGATCTGTTTGGTTAAAAGCAAACAAAAAGGGTTACGTTTAGCATAAAAACATTGTGTATTCAGAATAAGAATTTGACGTGAAATTCTGACAAAAAAATTACGGCCGTCACCTTGAAAGGCTTTGACCAAATCCACAAACGTAAACAGAGAGCCTTTTATTTGGTTTGAGCTAAAAATTGACTTTTAACAAAACTGGTCTTAATATAAGGATAGAGATTATCACTTTTTAACAAATAAAAACGACTGCAAATAAGTTGACCCAGCTCGACAAACAAAACGAATTAAGTCAAATAGCGTTCAATATCAAACATAAAGACAAAATTATTAACAACGTATTAATTAACTTACTATACGATTTTTATCTGAGAAATCAGGTACAGCGTATTTCCGACTTTGAGCTGCTTGGACCGAATTTGAAAAATAGTTAATAATGGGTTTTCCGGATGGGTCTGTCCACATTAGCTGCTCGTGGTCGTGGCCAGACGTGTTACCTATAACGCAGCATACGATGACAATCCGTCCACCTTCAGAAACCATGCGACTCGGTGAACTACCCAAAACCGACACGATGTCGGGATTTTGGCAGAAACCATTTGATTGTGCTCCAGGCCACGATGTCAGAACCGAGCTGGCATGCGCAGATGTCAGATATAGGGTAAGAAAGGAAAGTGCTACCAGCATCCTTTTGGAAATTTAGAACAAAAAGAATTGCTGTTACTAACAAAATAATGAAGTGGCAAGAAATTATTTAGCAAAATTTTACAGAATGCTGTAAGTTAGTATCCTTGCAACTGCTTATACTACTAAAAACATAAACATTTTAAAAAGCAAAAAAAATATACTGCACATGAAACTTTGCTCGTAGTAACTGCATAAATACCAGAAAAACCTAACACAAATATATGCGATAGGTTGCAGACCGGACCTAGCAGTAAACGCGGAACTGACTAAAATTCAACGTCCCAACTGCTGTCTATGCCATAACTCACAGTGCAAATAACTCTGAGAAAATAAAAACGTACGTTGTGTTAAAGAAAATGACTTGATCGACAACTTTCAAAATGACGACTATTTGTCATCATTATGCTGAGGACGAATGAAATTGACCAATTCAAACAAAATTAAAAAAGAAATTAAAGCTAATTTGCCACATTTAAATATAATATAAAGTTGTTTAGAGCACATCTTATAAGTTTAATATGTTTGTCGTTAAATTTTAGGCCCCCTAAACTCATTTTCCTGTTTTATCATTCATTTATATGGATTTTAACGGAAAAATGAAAATTCACAAACACGGTTACATTTGCTATGCGTATTATTTACTTTTAGGTAAAAACATTAGGAATTTCTAAAATTATTTGCAAAAGATCATCCTGACTGAAGTTGCGAAGTGAAAATCGATTAACCTGAAACAGAATTACCTTGTTCCGTGTATTCCTGTAAATACATGGAATTAAGAATGCATTAAATAAAAGAACATTTTTTTCACGTACACACGGTTCCTTTCTTAAAATGAAATATTTGGCTATGTTTACTCTCAAAGAAACCATTTTGCGAAATTAAAATAGTTATTTCCTTTTGATCAGATATATTTGTTAACCCTAGCGTCATTAAGAACGTGTTTTAAAGGACTTTTTAAGTAACGATGAGCACAACTTTAAGATATTTAGCGCTTTTAATATGAAAGCGTCTAGAAGTTATTTAAAAGGATTAATCAATGGTACGGAAGCCTACTGACTGTTTCTTTAACCTAAAAATTTTGAGCCGTCCTAGCAATTAGTCAAATGTTGCTTTTTTAGATCCTTTTGCTTACGTACTATATCCTGTGTAGGTCAACACAAGCTTTTTACATGCTATTTTTACACAGAAGTACATCCCATTTCAGTTTAGGGTAGAGGAACTTGGAAGATGACTTCTCACTGTACTAGCTGCGAAACAAGAAAGAAATTTCCTAAAAGTTTTTAGTATTATTGCTATCGCATTGTAACCTTTCCACATTAATACTTTCGAAAAATTTGCAAAATGGTGACGTCTTTTGCAAGAAAGCGTCATGGTAAATTCAACTCCCAATACAATTTGATGCGGCTGAGAACGGAACGAAACTTTCCACTTCTTAGATTTCCATTGCCAGAAATCCACAATTTAAAAAGTATTTGGATGCTTCTGGCATCAAATAAATCTAGGAAAATTAAGATGTAAACTCAAACCTCCTCAAGCTTGTTACTTAAACTTCCGTCGGGTCCAGAACCTGATATATGGGTCCTCCACGATTCGTCTAGACGACAGTTTACAAATTCGTTAAATTCAAAAGGACAACTTAAAATAAACTTTACGTAGATGTAGTAAAGAAGAGTGTCAAAATTAGTCATTGCATGTGCACTGAATCGTGTTGAATCCAGTCCATCCGCTACGACACCGCATTCACGGCAATCCTATCAGGCACTAATATATCTCTGTGCACGTACCATCCCCATTTGACCATTCACACATGTTTATTTTTACTACTGCATCCAGACTACGAGATTTAATTATAGACTAGCCAGTGAGACCAATTACTTCTGAAGGTGCCATGACTTGTTCTAATCTCTCCTCTTCACGGAAGAAAATACAATGAACGGTTAACCATGAATTGAACGATTAACCCAGCAACCACCTACAGCTACTTCCAACTGGTAGAGCTGAACTACAAAAGGGCTGTGATTTGAAAGCAAGAGTATCATCACTAGCGTCATTCATGAATGGTGCACACCCCGACACTAAATCTGTCAGATATAGACACGAGGAAGAAGGCATACAAGATAAAACCTGAGTAATTAATTTCATTGAGGTCATTAGCGCAAACCCCGATTGCAGCAAGCAAAACACGCAATTTCAGATATTACTAATTTGGCCAGTGAAACACTAAAACGGTATAGGGTCATGCAAAGAAATAGTGACACTAACAAAGAATACCTGAGTGGCATAGGTACTTTTATAAGAGGGTGAAGAGTGTAAAGTAAAATTTAGAAGTGGATGATTTAAGGGAGGAGCGCCGATTAAAAGTGGCAAGTGTTAGACACGAACGTTGACACAAACACTAATTACCGGATATCTGTAACACACGCCTCATCAATCTTCTTCCTAATTAAATGGTAAGCATTCTTATACTTATTCCACTGAATAGACAGCTTGTCGAGCATTTCATTTGACCCCGGAGATTTGGGTGTCATTGATTTGCTCTCCTCCAGCAGCCTCTGCAATTCAGATTCAGCTGAATCAAGATCATCCATCAGCTTCTTGTTTTCCGGTTCATCCTGAATTTTCTTCCAATAACGATCACGGGCAGCTTCATATTCGGTGAAATCGACCAACTTAAACCAATGGCCGCATCTACATCGCTTTGGGAGGCCCCTGTAAAGGAGCAAATAACTGATATGATGGCCTTCTTCGTGACCTAAAAAGGAAATATGTTTGAGCTTTCCAGTCGAACCCTTGAAAATAGCTTTTTCTTATAAGAAATTGTCATGCGCCAACGAAAAGAATTGTCAAATGAGAGGGACGCTTTAAATTACTGTTCCGAAAAACACAGTAAAAAGCAAACAAGTGAATGGTGGGAAAGAAAACAACGGATATGGAAACAAACAAACATACACAGACACCCAACAATACGTCTTTCTTCACCAAAAGGAATTAAGTTGGGAGCTTCCTTGGTTGTCTGACCACCTCGACGAACCTTAAATTCACGATAGTTTATCTAAATGTTAATAGTAGAGAATAAAACATACATCCGCTTCCTCTATCTGTTCCAGCAACTCTTGTTGAATGGTACTAAGTGACTTGGAAGGTTCCATATCGAGAGGACAATCAACTAAAACATACATGTAATACGCAACATACTAGCACCACCACGTAGAATGTCATTCGATATTACAAAATTTCGGACACGGGAATAGACGCTATCATGTGGAGCACTACAGGCAGAAGTGGCGAATAGGCGCGTTTTTGTCCACAGCCGCAGGAACCGAGACGATGCCATTCAGGAAACAAAAAACGATCAGACGTTCCTAGCAGTCAAATTACGACAGAAGTTAACCAATCAGGAATGAGATCAAGGAAAAAGCTTGCTGATTTAACCGGCTTCGAATTTTCCTTAGCCATACACGACAAAAATATTAAAAAATTTAACATTTTGGCATAAAATCAATTTTATTTTGCATTTAAAATGAACTAAACTAATGTTTCAATGCAAAATTATAGGATGATGCAAAAATCATGACATTTATTGTAAAAATATCTAAAGTAGGTTTTCTATTGGTTATCGTAATTCTTATTTACTCTATATTTACTCTATATTAATTGACAACTTTGTAAATTCAGAAATTCGAAGCAATGGATCATAATGCACACGCTTAATTTTCCAAGTATGAAGTTAATATCACGTAATCCAATGTCAGATTCATTTTTCTATTCCCTAGGGCTGTAAATGTTGCGAGACCTTAGTACATTATTTCCGATTGTCGTCACAGCCTTCAGTAACTGCAAAGAGTTACGCGAAATTTCGAACTTACATTTGTTGGCTGGGCGAATTTTTTAGATCAGCCATATGTGATATGCTTTGGAAAAGTAATATTGCTGTTTTAACAATGACGTCAGATTGGTTTCGAAATTTGTTTACATCAGAGTCGATCACTGCCTTATTGGCCTTATTTGTCTTTAAGGTTTTGTAACTTATGGACTAAAAATTAATTTAATTGGCCCTGATTTCGCAACTCAAACTGAAATTATGAATGACGAATGTGTGTAATCTTATGCTACGAGAATTGCAACTTTTGTTCTTAAGAAATTCACAGAGAGCATTCACCCACTACATTGGGATAATGTGCCATGTGCGCCTTTAATCAGCACAATGTTAGTGTGTCGTTGCGATAACCAGAATCAAAAAATGGACGCCTAATGAAAACCAATAATTACAGGTGATTATTAAATAATTTAGTGCCGATTCGGCGTCAGTTTACTCGCATTTTAATACAACGAGGAGCTCTTCTTCAACTGTTTAGAGACAGGAATCACAATATTTCATGGGTTTTTGTAACCCAAGTCACGCAAATTTATTTTAGGCCGCGAATATATGTGCGTTGTATTAAAAGTAGGTTTAACAATATTCATTCCTTCTTTTAGTCTAGTTTTATATCAAGAAAAATTAAGCCATTGTGTGCATTTGCATTGCTCTATATTTTACATATACATATACGCTTAATAACAATGACACAACTCAATGCGCAAAAGTAAACAAAAATATAAACTACTTAATCGTCACTTTTCACTTTAGACATTCGCAACAAATTACCGAAAGAAACGAGCCCTTTTCATGTTGTATACAAGATATTGCCTAGGTCTTGAATAACTCCAAAATTGATATCACTACTCAAATTAGCTAGAAAGATTTAATATCAGTCAGCATAACCCATAAAAACCAGCACCGGTCTTTTAAGAATACACCAAATCATAACTTACTGTACGATTGTACAGATTCTGCTCGTGATCGAGTTTTCGTAGACAACGCATGAGTCAATAAAACGAGCCGCGAACCTAAGTTTTCTAAAGAAATTGCGCATGGATTTTATATTCTACATGGCACGTGACTAATTGTGTTTCTTTTAATGAGCTAAGTGGTGGGACGCACGATAGTGATAAAAAGCGGCGAAGTTCACTAGCGGGTTTTCGTTGTGGAAAGTTAATCACGATGGCCGTCCCAATAGCTGATTTTGAGCTTACAATTGGAATGAATACCGAGACTCAGTTTTACAGAATAAAAAGAGGTAGTTGTTGTATCCGTGTTCCTTCATTGTTTACTCAGATTGGATAATTCGTTTTAAACTTGATAACACTCTAATTGGATTGCATGTGAGGTTCTTTACAAATTATCCCGTCTCCGGGGAGAAGTTTGTTCGCTCCAAGTTTTATGAGCTTTCAATCACACCAGCGAAACCTACATTAAAGAAATTGGACAGATTTGATGACTATTTTGTACTTGGACCAATTAAGCACTCGGGTGCTTTTCATTTCGCTTTTACTACGGATTGCTCCGAGTTCACTCCAGAAATGACTAAAAACAAAGACTTCCTTTTATATGGTGGTCAGGGATTTTTCGTTGTTGAAAGCCGATTCTGTATTGGCAGCCCAGAGGATCTGGATCGCTTTTCCCAATGGGACCTCGAGGGTGTAGTTATGCAGACTTATATTGCTAAAAATCTAGGATCATTTAGCGAATGGCGTGATCGGCTAAGAGTTGCTTATGAAACCGGCTACAATATGATTCACTTTACACCTCTCCAGGTTAGCTAAATGTCAATGCGTGTGTTTACATTCTGAACGTTCGGATTTTCGGTGGTCATTTTTTTTCAAGATCCAGTTTAAACCAGTATTGAATTGATCAAACAGTCTGCTTTGTCTTACTAACATCAAATCATTAGTTTGCAATAGTAGAAAGTCGGTTGGAGATTAAATTTTGGCATTGAACTTTCTCTTATTCCCAGAATTGTATTTGCAAAATTGACCATATCGTTTTAAGGAACTAGGCGTTTCCAGTTCTGGGTACTCAGTCAAGGATCAATTGGTGGTTAACCCAAAATTTTCTGAAGAAGGACTAATTAAAAAAATCGGCTGGGAGGAAATAGAGGATTTAGTGAAAGAAATGGAAACTGAGTGGTCTGTGCTCAGTATGACTGACTTGGTGTTGAACCACACGGCAGTTGATTCGCCTTGGATCCAAGAACACACGGAGTGTGTTTACAACCTTGAGAATTCTCCGCACCTTGTGCCCGCCTTCATTGTGGACTATGTTGTTTGGCGAATGTCGCAAGATTGCGCCGAGGGCAAGCTCGTCCACAAGCACATTCCTCCGGGATTCAGTCATTCGGACACCCACATGGCTGCCGTGAGGAATTACCTCGTCGACGAGCTTAAGCAATTAAAGCTTCATGAGTTCTTTCAAGCTGATATCGCCGTCGTATCAGAGGAATTTAAACAGTGGCTTGGTAAGTTGTAGTTTAGTAGTCGTCTCATGATCGGTTATTCATTGTGATCCATGATGCAGAAGTTCTGGCCAGTTGTCAATCCTATTTTTGCAGTCGTAGTTTCCCTAGGTGCTTGACATCTCGGAATTCGACTCCCTAATGACTCCACGTGTCCGTTAGTCATGATTTAACCCGATAACCTTGTATAGTTTGACTGGTGGTTAACCAGAGGTCTCTCCTAAATTTAACTTCAGCGTCAGGAGAGGAAGAGGCGCCCTACGTGGGCAAGGACAACGCGCTGACCCTGCGCATAGTGGGTTCACGCGCGGGACACCGTTTCGGTGCCACCGTGGACTTCCAGCTGGCCAAGGAGATTTTCGGTCACGACACACCCGATGTGGCCGCGCACAACTTGCACGCTCGACTAACTGACATGAATCGAAATATCGAGGAAACTACAATGCACAATCTATGGTGCGCTGTTGACTGTGTCGTCAGCGGGACACGCTACCGGTTCTTCGATCCGTCGGGACCTTTGCTGGGCACCGTGACTGAGACGACACCACTTGTTGAACCGTACGCACTGATATCAAATTTTGTTAACTTTGTGGATCGTGTGTGTCTGTTAGGAAAAGATTGAAAATAAGTTGCATTACTCGTAAACGCATCACAATTGTCTATTCTGAAAGCGCCTCAAATTTCATTTTAATTGTTTGGGTTGATCACTTTATGGGTTAGTTTAATTTAACATTATATGTATGACCTAATTTGTACAGATTTTTCGCTCAAGTTTAAAATTATGTTTACATGTAAATATTTTGGCGGCATTTTGTGCTTTTGAAAGGATTGGATGCAGGGTTTTAGAACAACGAATACCAAGTCCACATGAGTTAATCACCACGTCGCAAAACATCACAGTTTACGATGGCACTGCATTTTGTACGAATTCCAAGAAGGAGAAAATGCTTCTAAAGAACAGGCGAGTCTGTTTGTAGTATTCTTCGTGCCGGCGTTGCGTCTCATGCGCCGTGTAATTACTGGGACACATGTTTTAGAAGTGGTGATTTCGATGTTAGTGACCAGCCGCACCTCGGACAACACCCTCGACGAAAGTTTGAAGACGCGGAACCGCAAGATCAACTGGTTAAAGACTCAACGAAAACACAGCAAGTGCTTGCAGCTTAGTTAAGAGTCATGCAAACAGCCATTTCCAAGCGTTTGCACCATCAAATGGGGAAAAATATGGGTATTGGAATTTGGTGTGTTGATCGAACACAACCTTGGTCGACGTGTGAACACATGCCGTTAACCTAATCACGAACTCCTGCAAACTGGTCGTCAAACGGTGACTGCAGAAAGCTACAGCCGACAAATGGACAAAGTGAGCTGGAAACTTGATCAGAAAGGGCCGTTGACTGGGCGAGGAAGCAGGCAAGCCGCACTGCTGCTGCAGCTCCTGCATGACAACTCTCGATCACCTCACGCTGCTCGCGTTGCGGCTCAGAACTTGGCACGGGAAGTTCTCCCACACGCGGCGAACTCCTCACCAGACGTGGCCCATCCGACTGTCATTTGTGCCGGTCAATGCAGCAGCAGCAGCAGCAAACCTTGGTGGATAACCAGTTCCCAAAATGCGGTGCGATGTGCGTAAATTCGTCATTAACTTGATTGCCTCGAAGCCTGCAAATTTCTTTCGCGCGTGCATTCGTACATTAACTGAGACGGCTCAAGGTCACAGGAGAAGATGGTCAATATTTTCAAGACTAAGTTCTTTGTTCGCTAGTTTTTTAACACTAAATAAATGTGCTCAAGAATCTGTACAAATTGAGTCATACACTTATAACTTATTCACTGTAACACGTGATGCTACCAGTTGTCGAACTTGTTACCTACACTGAATCCTTTTTGTCTACTTAGATATTTCTTGTTTCCGAAAGAGAATTTGAACACCGTAGCCGATGCGGAGAACTTGGCTTTGAGCGACCAGGCCAAATATGTAATGGCCTGCAATGGTTGGGTAATGAATGCCAATCCCTTGAAGAATTTCGCCGATGTTGACT
The DNA here is from genome assembly GCA_900604375.1 of Mesocestoides corti. Taxonomy (NCBI): domain Eukaryota; kingdom Metazoa; phylum Platyhelminthes; class Cestoda; order Cyclophyllidea; family Mesocestoididae; genus Mesocestoides; species Mesocestoides corti. Next base: position 11,717 of record UXSR01000862.1, read on the forward strand.
CCAATGTCTACTTCCGTCGTGAACTCATAGTCTGGGCTGACTCTGTGAAACTCCGGTAAATTTATTTTGGACTCTTAAGCGTATCCTTTGGTTGGTAATTCTTTACGAATGTCTTAGGTGTGTAATAAGGATTTCTTCCAGATGACGTTGGATTGTCTGTGTCTCTAAACTTCCGATGACATCTTGGTGGGATTTGACGAAATGAGACGCCTCGAATTTTGATTGGCTTTGTAATGTTAAAAGATAACCAATCAGCGTTTGGTAACCTGATTTTGCATTTTTGGCAGACCCTGCCCTGTTGTGGTTTATTCACGCGATCGATTACTCATCGTGCCCTACAAGTGTTATCAAAATCAGCCACTTTCATCTTGTACGCGTAATTAACGTTAGTCGACCAACTCACTAACGTCGACTCAGTAGCCAATCTAAACGCCAGTTTGTAGATCCCGATCGTTGTTATAGCTATGGCGACAAACCCGAAGACTCCCCCTACCTCTGGGATCGGATGCTCGAGTACTCACGCATGACGGCCAAAATCTTCCACGGCGTTCGTCTGGACAACTGCCACAGCACTCCACTGCACGTCGCGCAGGCCATGCTCGACGCCTGTCGTGATGTTCGCCCGAACATTTACGTCGTCGCGGAGCTCTTCACCGGTGACGAGGGCACCGACAACATCTACTTGAACAAATTGGGCATCAGTTCTCTTGTGCGCGGTACGTGTCAAATCATCAAAATGACACGATTCTTTATCGAAGGCAATTGCTTGCTGTGTCATAAGGGTTGGGCGTGTTTTGTTAGCACAGTCGACAATGCGTTTAAAGATGGCAGCACTGCTGAAGTTGTTGGCGAGACCCCACCTCCTGTAGGACCAAGTTTTCCAACTTTTCAAAGAAATCGTTTGATGCTGGTTTCCAGCATTTCTATCTAGTCAACTCGTCGTTGGTAACGTGATTGATGTATTTAGCTTCTCTACCCCCCAACAGAGGCCCTTTCAGCGTACGACTGTCATGATCAAGGCAGGATGGTCCACCGTTTCGGCGGTATGCACCCCGCCGGTGGGTTTCCGCACGCCATTCTGAAGCGTCGCGTGACGCCGAGCCTGCCGCACGCAATCTTCTACGACCAGACCCACGACAACCCCTCGCCGGCCGTCAAACGCACCGTCTTCGACTACCTGCCGTCGTCGGCCCTCGTCACGATGTCCGCGTGCTCCGTCGCCTCGGTCCGTGGCTACGACGAACTCGTGCCGTACCAGATCGACGTGGTCAACGAGACGCGCCCCTACGCCAGTTGGTTCCAGCAGATCAACATCGCGACGGGCATGCTTCGTGCCAAAAACGCCCTCAACAAACTGCATCGTTGGATGGCTGCCAACAACTTCCACGAGACGTTTGTCGACCAGGTAAGATCATTTCGCTTGTGTGTGTGTGTGGGCTACCTGGGGGAATCTTTATTTCTTACGCCGAAGGCACGCTTCGACTTCATTGTATTCGTTTCACTGAAATAGATCTCCGTACCGCAGAACTGTTTGCTAATTTTCCATTGATCAGTGTTTGAATTGTAGAGGCTAAGACGTAGACTAGAATTGCAATAAACACCCTGTGATGGATGGAGGTATGACGCCATCCAATCAAAATTAAAAACGACATCGTAACACATCAAGGATGCTGCCAATCGGTCTCGTAGAATTGAAAAAAGTGGAGGTCAGAGGTCGAGTGCTGGCCGTAGTCATCGGTTCATTGACGAAAGACGATGGCTGTCTGCCAAGTTGTTGAGAATGCGGAACAACGACTAGCTGTGCACCTGGCCGTATAGATAGGCCAGTAAGCACTCCGTAGAGTTGAATCTGAGGTACGCATTTTCCATAACTTTGAACTACTAGACACGTGAATGAGGCCTTTAGAAGCGATTAACCCCCCAAGACGTATTAATCAGCCGTTGAAACCCTCGAAAACGACTTTGTTTTTTGGTGTAATTCAGGTCGACACAAACGTCATCGCCGTGACCCGCCTCAGCGTGGACACCGCCGAGTCCATCGTGATGGTGACGCACTCGTGCTTCTTCGACCGCAGTCCCCACCCCGGGCACACGGGCTTCCGTCGCATCGTGGTGAACGGTCGTGTGCGTCGCATCCTAATCGAGGCGCGCACCGTCAACCACGCCCTCGGCAACCCCATGGACGAGTTCAAGCGCAGCGACAGTGTAAGTTTGCTGCCAACGAAAAACCACCCTGCTCCCACTGATGAGACCCTAAAAAATGCCATCTTCCAGTCGCAGTCTGCCGGCAGTGTATGTGTGTTGAGGGTCCCGGCATGTTGTCTTGAACTACGCCGGGGCCACTGCGACAGTCTAGGCCGAATATGTTACCCTGTGTGTCCCCGAGAAGATGAAGAAGACCGGAGTGAAGAAGGCACAACCGTTTACTAGCCAGCTCAACCAAGTTATGTTGTGATGTGATGATGAAGAATTGTTGAATCACGTGCGACCTGGTGTGCCTGTCGTAGACTAATCATCGCGCAAAGTGCGCCGAGAATGCTCGCAGGACGACGCACTGACGCAGTGGTCACGAGGCTGAGAAGTCATGAGATGTTACAGCCTGGAGCGTGATGCGTTAGGACCATAACTTGATTGTCCATCGTCTTCTGTGCCCTTGAGCCGCTGTTAGTGCGTGCGGCTGGTCACTAACATCGAAATCACCACTTCTGAAACATGCGTACCAATAACTACTCGCCCCAGGAGACAGCGTCGGCCTTAACAACGCTGCAAATAGACTAGGCCTGTTCTTTAGAAGCATTTTGTCCTTCTTGGAATTCGTACAAAATGCAGTGCCATCGTAAACTGTGCTATTCTGCGACGTGTTAGTCCAATCCTGTGGACGTGTTGTTCGTTGTTCCAAAACCCTGCATCCAAACCCTCCAAAAGCACAGAATGCCACGTTGAAACATAATTTTAAGCTTGAAGGAAAAAATCTGCAGGAATTGAGTCATAGGCGTAATATCTGTAGCTAAGTCGTGCCTTCTGAACTTGATGGTCGGTTACGTGGATTTGCCTAGTTTACGTTGGCGTCATGAAGCCTTTTTCATTGGTCAGAAGCCTGTAACCAATAGCGTTTATCGAGCCTGTTTCCCGGTGGGGTTAGCATGAGCGCCTGGAAAGTGGCTCTCCGTGAACCCCCACTACTGCAGGACAATCAAACCGTGACAAAATGATGGTGATGGTGATGTTGTTTACGCTAAAGCGATCGAATGTGGCAGGATGTTTAACGTCTCCGTTGATAAACAAGATTTAGTCGTCAAGATTTAGTCCATGCGAATAAGCCAGTAAGCCTTAACCGCTTGTGATCCAGCGATAGACAAAAATTACTAGTGCTTTGTGCTTCCTTAAATTGGGTCAAAATTCATTAAAAATTATGACCTCTCATAAATGGATACACGACTTCGTTCTAGCCTTCGTTTCCATAGGCAAGTAACTGAAGTTGGTAGCTGGGTTTGGACGAATTTGTTGGACATTCTTGGTTCATTCACTTGGACCCGTCCCCCTCACAATGGAGGTAGAACCGTCCTCCGAATCACGTGTCAGCTGATTTGCTAAAGTTCGAAAGTAGAATTTCTTTGGCGGCGAGGTGTTTTCAGTCTCCAGACACCAGGTTTCTGTCTGCATACGTTTTCCAAGAAAAAGCTTATTTCGGGCTAGAAGGTAGACAGTGAGGTCAAGCGAAGGCTTATTTGTCTCCCGTCAAACCTGCCCATGCACGAATGTCGGTGTAGACTACTGAAACAAACTCCAAATCTGTTTTAATTGGTTGATTCTACAAGCCGAAACCGTGGAACGGACGGCGTTCTGTCCCTCTGGTTCAGGTTTCTGCCGTTTACTGGCGGTATGAAAGTGGCGTGAAGGAATCATGCATAAAGATGGTGTCTGCTTTTGGTAACCGAATGCAATGTTTGCATTTTAAAGTCGTCGTTTCGGGGGAAATGCTGACACTAGGAGGTCATTGGAGGGCAGAGTGTTAGCCTTCTAG